>APFE030456621.1:61878-97580 GCA_000404065.3 Pinus taeda | reverse complement strand
ATGAATGAACGAGCTTTGTCAATATCACTATGTCCCTCAATGGAAACATCTTTCTCAAGAATGAAATCAAGAGGCGATTTTGGCAAGTAACCAAAACAAGCTTCAAACGGTGAGGTGTTTGTGGAAGAGTGCTTGGCACGGTTGTAAGCATGATGTATGTAGTGCAAATGTTCATCCCAAAGCTTGGGATGCTTGCTGCAATATCCTCTCAAGAGGTGCACAATGGTTCTGTTCAAAACTTCGGTTTGTCCATCTGTTTGCGGATGGAAAGCAATACTTTTCTTCAACTTTATGTCCATCATCTCCCATAGGTTGGACCAAAAAATCCCCACAAATCTGGAATCCCTGTCACTAATAATGGAAGTAGGCAAACCAAAGTGAATCCATACATGATGAAAAAATAATTCAGCAGTTTGTTCAGCAGTTATAGTTTTCTTACAAGGCATAAGTATACACATTTTGCTGAAACGATCAACTACTACATATAAATAATCATGCTGCTTTCTAGATTTTGGCAAACCTCCTACAAAATCCATAGAGATGCTCTCCCATGGTCTAGAAGGTACCGGTAAAGGAGTATACAAGCCAAGATTCCTATTACTAGGCTTGCTGGTAGCACATAATGAACAACCTCTTATGAACCTTGAAACAGAATCTACCATGTGAGGCCAATAGCAATACCTCTGTAGATGTGCAACTGTTTTTCTTACACCAAAATGGCCAGCAGTAAGAGAAGAATGAGCTTCTCTTTCAAAGATTCAAATTTTTTTTTTTGCTGCTTGCCTCCCCATTGGAAAGCACGCTTCACACTTGTCACTGCATGCATAGGAGATGCTATAGAAGAGAAGTTAGAGATGAACTTCCTCCAATATTGAGCTACACCCAAAAAACTTCTTACCTCTGTTATGGATTTGGGACTAAGCCACTTCACGATAGCCTCAATCTTAGCAGGATCAATCCTCAAAGCACCTCCTCCTACTATGTGTCCCAAATAAACCAAAGAAGTCTTTCCAAATTCACACTGACATTTTAAGAATTAACTGATTCTTCTTCAACATCAAGTACTTTTCTAACATGCATGATTAAACACAAAGTAATCAACCCTTCAAGTTAATCACACATACATGTTTAAAATACCAGGAAATCATCATGATCCCTATGCTCATGCATATCATTCTCATGCATGCAGTTCATCTTTCAACTTTCTCTTAACTACCATCAAAAGTACAATATCCTTGATCACCTGTACATGTACTTTCAAAGTTGAAATGAATATAAGTTTTGCTGCGATAGAGTGAGTCTCATACTCATCTTTTACCTTCATGGCGAAATTTTTGCAACAACATAAAAAAAAACATGCATACATCCAAAGTTTGTATGTACAAAAGGAGTATGTCTTACTGTATCAAGAAGTTATCCACTTCTTACCAAGCACTTCAATGGCGATTTTTGTTGCGGCAGCAGTTCTTCATGTGAATCTTCCACATCGATAATGGAATCCATAGATCCATTTGCACCAATGTTTTTGTCCTCAAGCTGCATGTGCTTTGGACAACTTGTTGGATGCAAGGTCCAACAATGAGAAACATGATGTCCCTTCTTTTGACAAAATTTGCAACTTTCAAGCACTTTCTGAGAAAGTTTTCTTTGCCTCATCTGCTTCATGTGTGCTTTCTTTCTCAACCAGCATCTTGAAGAAACATGGTTAAATCCACCAAAAAATGTGCAACAAAAATTCCTCTTTTGCTGAATAGAATGTCCATCCTTTTTGTCTTTGAGAAACGATGAACTAGTAGAGGAGACAACTTTCCTTTTAAGACTTTCATCACTGTGCTTGTCTTGAAAATTGTTTACATTTGCATGCTCGCCATAAGCAACATGTTTACCCTCTACTTGCTGCAATGATGGCTTAAAACAATGGCAATCATTCTTGAAACAATTTTGGCATATATTCATTTGAGAACTTGGGATAAAGGTTCTTTTTAAATTTGCATCACATGCATTCAAAGTTTTGAATTCTTCACCATTAAACTGTTCATATCCAAGACCAACATTCTTGGGTCGCTCCACAATTGAAATAGGTTCAACCATGCCTTGTGCATGCTTGCCCAAACCTTTACCTTCTTGATAGCCCATCTTAAACATTAATTTGGACCCCATACCTCTTGTATGTTTTTCAAAAGAACCAACACACTTTTCAATTGAGGAAATTGAAGACAAGTTTGAATGATTTACCTTATCCTCATGCATTTTCTTGGACAAAGCTTCTTGAGCTTGAAGGAGTTGTTTCTCCATGTCATGCAGTCTTTGGAGAATTATTTCCTTCTCATCCTTCATCGCCATCAATTGTGCATGAAGCTTAACACTTTCTCTTTGATCCTCAATGAGAATCTGCACCATGGCCTTCACCTTTAGGAACTCATTCTTCATGTCATCATTGAAGAATTTTGTGAAGGGGAAACCTTCACTTGTGGAAGAAATTGACATTATGTAAATGGTCAATTAAACAAAAGAAACTTCCAAATAAGAGTTCTCAAAGCTTTCAATCAAATGACAAGCTTTAACCAATTGTCAAACAAAAACCCTTTCTTATTCAAGCAACCTGGTGAGCATCAACACTTGCAAGACAGTTAGAAGATCTTTGCACAAAAACAATCAAAAGAAAACTACACCAGAGATTGACTGAAAGAGAATTTATCTACTTTGCAATTGTATAACAAGAGCATTTCGAAGGCTTCCTGGCTCGTTTCAGGCTCTGTCTATAGCTTATTTGATTGCTTTTGATACAAAGAAACAACAACATAGCTCTGATACCAACTTGATCTGAATTTGAAACTACTTGAAAAAGGTTTGCGAGGTATTCAATTCAGTATTAAACATGTTTAAAACATTCCCATGTCTTGCAGTAAAGAAACAAATGAAGTTTTCAGATGTTCATAATCCATTCAAGCATAGTAGAAATATTTCCTTTGACTGTTTAACACATCAAAATGAATTTGTTCTGCAAAATAAATCAAACACAGATGCAAAAGAAGTTGATGAAGCAGTTCACCCCTCCTGGGCTACGTCTCCTGGGTCCAAGGCTCCCAAATGGGTCAGCCCTCATTTTGATTAAATGATCAAAATGGAATTAAAGCTGAATAGAAGTCTCTACAGGTGAAATAGACTGTAAAATCAGATTCAGAACACATGAATCCTTCAGGATTGACTGCTGGTTCACCTCCAATGGATACCTGCAACCTAAAACAGTCCTCACAATATTGGGCCCTAGTGGCTCCTAGAACTTCCACGGCTCCAAAACCTATGTAAATGACCTCTGATGGAAAAAATACCTGTGCCAATGGCTTCAGCACATCCAAAATACCCAAAATCAAAAAAAAAATTCGTCCAAAACAGACTTTCCTAGCCAAAGTTATGGCCATTTAATGAACACTGCCAGTTTCCCCTAAAAGGACTCCAGCTAACTTTAGTGGAGCTCCGCCAAATCTGAACGCCTGCCAAATTTGGCGCCACCGCCAAAAATTCCTCCAATCACGCCTGAACCGCCGGCTCAATTTATGCATGTGACCACGTTGCAGTTGCTTGGCGGTTAGCATCGGATTTCGTGCCTGGTTATATGCTGGCCCACGGTTTCAGGTACAGGGTCATATGGACGGGAGGGCTGGCCATTAGGGGTTGGCCCCCCAAATTTCCCGCCTATGGAAATTGAAACCTTAAAGTAATAATTTTCCGCCCATTGATCAAACGAATGGCTGTAGTGCGTTGGTAGAACTTTGGAGTTCTGTAACAGAGGTCATGACTTCGAACCTCTCCGCTGCCAACAAAGATTTTAACATGCGCCCAACTTTGCCGACGTCAACCTTGGCCACGTGGCGGCCTCCGGGCCTGCCACGTGGCAGCTTTTCATTGGCTGCGAAAAAGAATATTCCTTGGAATCTTCTCAGGAATATTCTACGGAATATTCTTTTTTAAATTTTTTTGAAAATTCAAAAATTAAAGGTCATTGGGCAATTTTGTTTTTGCCATAACTTTCACATACGGCGACCATTTTTCGAACCGTTTGCGGCGCCGGAATCGGGAGGAAGAGCTCTATCCGTTCGTTCAAGTTCAAGACAATTTTGAGCATTTTTCGACACTTGGGACATGAGCCCCTGATCATCCTTTATCTGGGGAAATATTACTAACTTTAAGGAATGAGTTGGTAGAATTTCAGATTGATGAGAATTTCTCAACATCAATATTTCGTTGTTTGAAATCCAACCAACTCACACTTGAGGGTAAAAACTATTTTGTTGGTTTAGCTGTTGAAAGATTTGAAAATGCAATTGAACTATTGGATGTTCAAATTGAATCATATGATTTCCAAGATCCTAAACTGTTCTTAGAAACTCTCCCTCCTCCCAAAGAAGAAAATATAAGGCTGCCCTTGGATGGTTGGATTGAAGGATGTTTTGATTTACAGCAAGGATGTGACAATCTCCAGCCAAGAGAATATGTTAATGAGTTGGGGCAGTAGATAGATTATGGTTTTTATGATCCTATAGCAGCATATATGGAATATTTTCTTCAGTTGAATGACAAACCAAATTTCCTTTTACAGAGCCAGAGGTATTATGTGTATATATTGCTGGTAGAATTTCCAATTATGTTCTAGTTCAAGCACCGTCAAACAATCTCAAAATTACAAAAGCTGCTTGATTGGTTGATTTTGCACTTTAGTATCACTTGATTCAGTGATTTTGCAGTATATTAGTCTAGGATAAGTGTGCAATAATCTTGTTGCACAAGCATCCTTCAGTGTCTAGTTTACAATTTGTAGTGTGTGTGTTTTCACTGTTCAATTTGGTTGTAAGTTTTTTACCGTATTGGCCCACATGGTTAGGAACTTGGTCTACGGTGTTCTTCACACCTTCAAGGATCTTCCATCCCCAATAAGGCCAATGTTAGAGTCAATATTTGCATACTGCCATCAGTGATCAAAACTCCTCTTTTGATATTCATATTAGGGTTTCGCTCAGAAAATTTTGTCATTCCACCTAGGCACTCATTCAAAAATTTACTCATTGATGGTAGCCCTAGTAAAAAACCCTCACTCACCTACACTCCATCTACCTCCATTGATGTTATCCCACACTCTCTGTTACCCTCCATTCCCCAACTTCCATGTCACCTCCCGCATCAACGTCATTCATATGTCTCATGATCAGTTGAAACTATGCCTTTTCCTATATGACATATTGATTTCAAACATGGTTTCTAAACCAATGACGACAAATTTTCAAAAACTAAAAGAGGTGTTTTCTTCCAGCATCCTCGTTTACAGAAACCTCTCTCAGTTTTCTTACAACTATTATGGTTTGGGATATACAGATGAATCTTTGTAGACATAATTTTCCAAAGTTTCCTATTTAGCCATAATTGTTCAAAACATATTGTGACTAATAAGAGCTAAGCTTTGAGAAACTGGAGGAGGTTTGTGTTCCTAAGATTCCAAATTACAGTAACCTACTTCAAAATTTACACAAATGTTTGCAATTCAAATTCACTTTTCTCTGACCAAGTTCATTCTGTAACCTAATCACTCATCCTTGTGACTACCCAACCAAAATCAAATAAAACAACCCTCTTCATTTTACATCTAACCTAAAACCCTAATCTATTGTTGGGTAGCAGATCCCCTGCGTAATGGTTTTAGGGCCTAAAGCCCACAATTTTGGGTAATGGTATTGTAAAAGCTCTGTGAAGTGAGCGGAGCGCAGATGGTAATGAGCAAGTCAAAGGGTTTTCTGCCCTCGAATAAGGTATTCTAATATAGAATGTGTTAGCCTACCCATGGTCTGCGGACCATGGGAATGTATAACTAGAGCAAGGCTCTAAGAATATAAGGTAGATTTTGGATGTAGAGATTAGATGTATATGGGTTTCTGAAAGTAATAGTTAGTCTTAGTCAATAAGTGAGAGTCGAGGGTCATAGTAGTAAGAGGCTTTGCAGCTGTGTGCATAGAGGCCTAGTAGAGTCCGCAGTTGTAACCCTACAGCTGAGTGCGCAGGGTAGAAAGTGGATTGTAATTGGAAAAAGCTTCAATAAAGATAAGTTGGTTTTGTAATGTCGCATATTTGTTGCTCTGTTTATTTTTATGCATCTATTTACCGATTATGATTGTACAAATATCTGGTTATGTTAACTGGTAACTGAAAGTATTGTGCCTACTTAAAGTAATTCAAGATCTATAATAATATTAAGCACAGGAAGGGTAAAGAGCATTCACGCTCGTCCTCCAAGTTGCATGAAGGTAGTTGCTCTGAATAGACAGCTGAGTGGTAGTAGCGCAGCGCGAAGAATTGATTCGCAAACCTTCCAGACCTCATCAAGACATCCCTAGGGTGTGGAAACCTGGTTCCAACACCCTCCCATACTACCTCAGGTGAGACTTCAGTCCGTGCTCCGTGCACTATTGCCGAAAGGGCCGGTAGTTTCGGGATTTGTTTGGCTAAACATTTTCGAACCTGGGTCAGGCCCCATTAATCCAACATCTATCCAGCCCTCTTAGTTGTGATCCTTTGTAGAGAGCCCTCTCCAGCTTGGTAGGGCTAACAACCAAGTCAAAATATTGGTTTGTGGTTACCTAAGCTTGACTCTTCCTCAGCCTTGGAGATCGAGAGGAGTGATAACATAATGGCATCGTTGTTAGAGATGAAACCTCTATCTTCCCCGGGAAAGAACGACAACAACTTAGATCTGATTGTTGATTATGGACAATAGTCGAACATAAGAAGTTTGAATCATCCGCCTCGCAACCCATTATTCAAGATTGCGAGCTTCAAATTTTAGATCGACTTCACTGCCAAAGAATCCAGATTTCAGAGCATTGATGATGATGACACGGTATGTGGCAAATCCTTTATCTCTGGAAATATTACTAACTTTAAGGAATGAGTTATCAGAATTTCAGATTGATCGGAAGAATATCAACATTACTATTTCGTTGTTTGAAATCCAGCCGACTCACACCTGAGGGTAAAAATTGTTTTCTTAGTTTAGTTGTTGAAAGATTAGAAAATAAAATTGAACTATTTGATGTTCAAATTGAATCATATGATTTCCAAGATCCTAAATTGTTCTTGGAAACTCTCCCTCCTCCCGAAGACGAAAAGGTAAGGCTACCCTTGGATGGTTGGATTGAAGGATGTTTTGATTTACAGCAAGGATGTGACAATCTCCAGCCAATAGCATATTTTAATGAGTTGGGGCAGCAAAGAGAATATGGTTTCTATGATCCTATCACAACATATATGGAATATTTTCTTAGGTTGAATGACAAACCAGATTTCCTTTTACAGAGCCAGAGGTATTATGTGTATATATTGTTGGTAAAATTTCCAATTATGTTTTGGTTCAAGCACCATCAAACAACCTCATCATTACAACAGCTACTTGATTGGTTGATTTGGCACTTTAGCATCACTTGATTAAATTATTTTGCAGTAGATTAGTGTAGGATAAGTCTGCAATAAGCTTTTTGGACAAGCATTCTTCAGCATCTAGGTTAAAGTTTGCAATGTGTGTGTTTTTAATGTTCAATTTGGTTGTAATTTTTTGACCATATTGGCCCACATGGTTAGGAACTTTGTTTACGGTGTTCTTGACACCTCCAAGGAGCTGCCATACCCAATAAGTCCTATGTTAGAGTTATAATTTGCATACTACCATCAGTGATCAAAACTCCTCTTTTCATATTCATATTAGGGTCTCGCTCAGAAATGTTTGTCATTCCACCTAGGTCCTCATTCAAAAATTTACTCACTGATGGTAGCCGTAGTAAAAAAACCTCACTCACCTACACTCCATATACCTCCCTTGACCTTTTCCCATGCACTCCTATTTATGTTACCCTCCATTCCCCAACCGCCATGTTACCTCCCACATCCACGTCATTCATTTGCCTCATGATCAGTTGAAACTATTGTTTTTCCTATACGCCATAATGATTTCAAACATGGATTCCAAACCAATGAGGATGAATTTTCAGAAACTAAAAGAGGTTGTGTCTACCAACGTCCTCATGTACAAAAACCTCTCTCAATTTTCTAATAGCTATTATGGTTTGAGATATACAGATGAATCTTTCCATACATATTTTCCCAAATTTTCCTGTTTTGCCATAATTTGCAAAACATATTGTGGCCAATTAGAGCCGAGTCTTGCGAAACTGGAGGATATCTGTGTTCCAAAGATGCCAAAGTAAAGTAACGTACTTCAAAATTTACACATATAATATAAAATGAGAGATACATGTACATATTTATCACCTATTTTTCGGATTGTGTAAAGTCCTGTTTTAGTCACCTTTTTGAAGAGAATATTGGGAACAACTCCAGTTGAATTTTCGGAAACGGGGAGAGGTTTATCTCATATATTTTATCTACAATAACCTCTCTTATATTTTACAGATCTTTCTCGGATTGAGATATACAAAGGGATTCCTGGACCATATTTTATAGGATTTCGGGAGGAAAATGTTCAAAGACAATTAGCCACCTCATCAACTAAGATTTGCAATTAAATTCGAATTTCTCTTCCTTGTCAACACAAATCCATAATGATGGTGCCAAGTAGATACATTAGTTTTTAATGTCCTACATTTCATTTCTATTTGTGCAAAACAGTTCAGGATATTTGTAAAATATCTTGAGATTTTTATCAAGATAGTTAGTTTAGAATTTGTATAAGTACTTCATCATTTGAAGTAAGAAAAGGTTGGACTGTCTTGGGTGTTGTAATAGATTTCAGACTTTGGCATGGAATATATTGGATGAAGTTGCAGCTATTTTGGTGGGATTCTTGTGGCATGGTATTTTGATCTTGTTTCTCCTTCAATTTCATATGTGTGAATGTTTTGTTCCTTTCATGATCCATTTCATTCTAATTATGTTTGATTTTCAAGCCATGATAAGCATAATTCATCTTTGTATGCTCTATTTTGGGAAAATCATCATAGATTGTTTCTTTTCTTCAATTTAGAAATAATTCATGACCCTCATGCTATTTTTAGCATCTCACTAGTCTAAAACATTTCATCACTATACTATTGAGTTTAAAGTACCTTTCCTACCTTGCCCGATCAGATGTCTGCAATTAAGATTCACTTTTCCCTAACCTAGTTCATTCTGTGACCTAATTCACTCATCTTTGTGACTACCCACCAAAATCAAATCAAAAAACCCTCTGCATTTTACATCTAGCCTAAAACACTAATCTATCCAGCCCTCTTGGCTGTGATCCTTTTTAGAGAGCCCTCTCCGGATTGGTAGGGCTATCTTCCAAGTCAAAAGATTGGTATGTGGTTACCTCAGCTGGACTCTTCCTCATCCTTGGAGATCTGGAGGAGTGATAACATGCTAGTGTCATTGTCGGGGACGAAAGCTCTATCTTCCCCAAGAAATACCAACAACGGCTTAGATCTGGTTGTTGATGGTGGACAACAGTCGAACACAAGAAGGTTGAATAATATGCCTAGTGACTCCATTGTTCAAGATCCTGAGCTTCAAAGTTCAGAGCGACTTCTCAAAGCATTGATGATAATCACCAATGACAAGGTATGTGGAAAATCCTTTATGTGGGGAATATTACTAACTTTAAGGAATGAGTTAGCAGAATTTCAGATTAATCGAATTTCTCAACATCAGTATTTCGTTCTTTGAAATCCAGCTAACTCACACCTGAGAGTAAAAATTGTTTTCTTGGTTTAGTTGCTGAAAGATTAGAAAATGAAATTGAACTATTGGATGTTCTTGGAAACTCTCCATCCTCCGAAGGAACAAAAGGTAAGGCTGCCCTTGGATGGTTGGATTGTAGGATGTTTAGATTTACAACATGTGAAAATCTCTAGCTGAGAGCATATGTTAATCAATTGGGGCAGTAGATAGAATATGGTTTTTATGATCCTATAGCAGCATATATGGAATATTTTATTAAGTTAAATGATAAACCAAATTTCCTTTTATAGAGCTAGAGGTATTATGTGTATATATTGCGGGTAGAACTTCCAATTATGTTATGGTAAAAGCACTCTCAAACGACCTCATCATTACAATAGCTGCTTGATTGATTGATTTGGCACTTTAGTATCACTTGATTCAATGATTTTGTAGTATATTAGTGTAGGATAAGTGTGCAATAAGCTTGTTGGACAAGCATCCTTCAACATCTAGTTTACAGTTTGCAGTGCGTGTGTTTTCAGTGTTCAGTTTGGTTGTAAGTTATTAACCGTATTGGCCCACATGGTTAGGCACTTGGTCTATGGTGTTCTTGACACCTCCAAAGAGCTTCCATCCCCAACAAGGCTGATGTTAGAGTCAGTATTTGCATACTTCCATCAGTGATCAAAACTCCTATTTTCATATTCATATTAGGTTCTTGCTCAAAAATGTTTGTCATTCCACCTTGGTCCTCATTCAAAAATTTACTCACTGATGGTAGCCCTAGTAAAAAAACCTCACTCACCTACACTCCATATACCTCCCTTGACCTTTAAAAATGCAGTCGTAGTTATGTTACCCTCCATTTCCCAACTTCCATGTCACCTCCTGCATCCACGTCATTCATCTGTCTCGTGATCAGTTGAAACTATGCTTTTTCCTATAGGCCATACGGATTTCAAACATGGTTTCCAAATGAATGGAGATGAATTTTAGGAAAATGAAAGATTGTGTTTCTTCCAACATTCTCATGTACAAAACCATCTCTCAGTTTTCTAACAGCTATTATGGTTTGGGATATGCAGATGAATCTTTGCAGACATATTTTCCCAAATTTTCTTGTTTAGCCATCATTTTGCAAAACATATTGTGGCCAATCAGTGCTGAGTCTTGAGAAACCGGAGGAGGTTTGAGTTCCTACGATGCCAAATTACAGTAACCTACTTCAAATTTTACAAATCTATTATAAAATCGGATATACATGTACATCTTTAGAGCCTATTTTTCAGACTATGTAAGGTACTATTTTAGTCACCTTTTTGAAGAGAATATTGGGAACCACGGGAGAATAATTTTGGGAAACTTGGAAAGGTTTATCTCAAAAATATATTTATCTACAATAAACTCTTTCATTTTTTACATATCTATCTCGGATTCAGATATACAAAGGGATGACTGGACCTTATTTTACAAGATTTCGGGAGGAAAATGTTCAAAGATAGTTAGCCACCTCATCAACTAAGAGTTGCAATCAAATTTGAATTTATCTTCCTTGTCAAAAGAAAATCCATAATGAGAGTGCCAAGTAGATACATTAGTTTTTAATGTCCTACATTTAATTTCTATTTGTGCAAAATAGTTTAGATATTTGTAAAAAGATCTTGAGAATTTTATCAAGATATTTTAGTTTAGAATTTGTAAAATTACTTCATCATTTGAAGTAAGAAAAGGTTATACTCTCTTGGATGTTGTAATATCTTTCAGAATTTGGCATGGAATATATTGGATGAAGTTGCAGCTATTTTGGTAGAATTGCTGTGGCATGGTATTTTGATCTTGTTTCTCCTTCAGTTACATATTTTTGAATGTTTTGTTGCTTTCATGATCCATTTCACTCTAATTATGTTTGATTTTCACGGTGTGATAAGCAGAATTCATCTTTGTATGCTTTGTTTTGGGAAAATCATCATAGAATGTTTCTTTTCTTCAATTTAAAAAGAATTCATGGTGCTCATGCTCTTTTTAGCATCTCACTAGTCTAAACCATCTCATCACTATACTATTGAGTTTAAAGTATTACATGCATCTGATTTTGAAGCCTTCAACTCAGCCACCAACGACTGCTTGGTCCGACACTCACTTGTGTTATGAGTGGGACTCTTGTTGAACTCACACCACTTTCTTGTGTCCTTCTTCGACTTCGTGGTGCTTTTCTTTTCTTGTGGCTTCGACATGTTGTCTTGGGTCACCCCACCTTGGCTTTGTCCTTTGGTCTTTGGATTTGCAGATCCAAATTCTCGCTTCTTTTGTTTCAACTTGTACTCGATTTTGACAGTATATCAGTATGCCATGCCGAGCGAGGAGATGTTCAAGAACTCCATCTCTTCCTGGATGTATCTATGTAGGCAGCTGCGATATTTGAGTACCAAATGTAGCTCAGAGTCCTTAATACCCAACTGTGTGTGAAGGGTATGAAAAATGTTTGTGAATTCGGGCACATCTTGGTCACATCCTTGCTACAGTGTGGTCCATTTGATGTATTTGTCCTCATAGCTTTTGACAGGGTAGTATTGCTCCTTGAAGACATCCCCGAATGAATACCAAGTGGGTGCAACTAAAAATAGTGAGCTCATACTTTCATTCTTCTACTCACAGTAGGTTTCCAACCATTCCTTGATATGGGGGGCTACTTTGAGAAGAGTGAAAACAATCTTTTCCCAACTTGAAAATTCATGAACAAAAAGATACCCTTCTAGCAGATTTAACCATTTATCTACGACATCTACGTCTATTTTACCCTCGAAGATGGGGATTTCAAAATTAACTTGTACCTTAAACTGTGTGGCATTTCTAGAGTAGTTGTTGGAAGTCGATGCGTCACCTATGGGTAGCCGCTGAAGGATCTGGGCAAAGTTGTCCATCATCGTGTTCCTTTGTCACTTGAGGGCTTCTTCGAGTAGATTTTGATAGGATCTCCTGACCCCTCGTCTTTCTTCTCATCCGCCATGGGAGGTCGTCGGGATTTGCGAGGTTGGTCTTGCAAAGGTTCGACCAGTTCAGGCCCTAACTCCTTATATCCCGACCTCATTAGGGACATGCAAAGAAAAATAGAGAAAAAGCAAACCGCTCTGATACCACTAATCCAGATTTAAATAGGAACACAATAAATTACAGAGATAACCATAACACAGATATGCAATGGAAATAATACTTCATTTCATTACTATAAAATACTGAAATATGCTTACAAATAGAAATGGAAATAACTAGCTAGGGCGATGGTAGCTTATCTCTGAGAAGAGATGTGGTGGCTACATGCCTCTAAACTGTGTTACAATGAGGCTCGAAGGCCTATTTATTGTTGAGAAACAATGGAAAACCATTCACATCCCAAAAACTAACCCTAGAAGATGAAACACCAAATTGTGGGCCTGTTTGGGTAAACTGGTACATCAATTTCCCGAGGTCGTAACTTTGGCATCTGATCTCCATTTGATGCGTATAATAGCTCGTTAGAAAGATCTATCTGAGAACTATAGCTTTGGGAAGAGGACTGATGTTGCTCTCATATTTCCCAAAAGACGTCATTTAGGGCCTCAAAACGGCTTCGGAAGTTCAGGACCAAAAAAACTGCTAAAAATAGTACATTGTGCTACAATTTAGGAAACTAAAAAACTGAAAGAGACAGTAGTGGGGGTCCAAATGGGATAGGTGGATAGCCACAAACATCCACCTAGATCACATTCATATTAGGGTCTCCCTCAGAAATTTTTGTTATTCCACCTAGGTCCTCATTCAAAAATTTACTCGTTGATGTTAGCCCTAGTAAAAAAACCCTCACTCACCTACACTCCATCTACCTCCCTTGACCTTTTCCCATGCACTCCTAGTTATGTTACCCTCCATTCCCCAACATCTATGTCACCTCCCGCATCCACGTCATTCATCTGTCTCATGATCAGTTGAAACTATGCTTTTTCCTATACTCCATATTGATTTCAAACATGGTTTCCAAACCATTCAGGATGAATGTTCAAAAAATAAATGATATTTTTTCTTACAAAATTCTCATGTACAAAAACCTCTCTCTGTTTTATAACATCTATTATGGTTTGGGATATACAAATGAAGCTTTGTAGACATATTTTCCCTAATTTTCCTGTTTAGCCATACGTTTGCAGAACATATTGTGGCCAATCAGAGATGAGGCTTGAGAAACCAAAGGAGATTTGTGTTCCTATGATTCCAAAGTAAAATAAGCTTCTTCAAATTTTACACAGCTATTATAAAATGAGAGATACATGTACATCTTTACAACCCATTGTTCGGATTGTGTAAAGTCATGTTTCAGTGACCTTTTTACAAAGAATATAGGGAACAGCTAGAGAAGAATTTTGGGAAAATAAGAGATTCTTATCTCAAGCATATATTTATCTACAATAACCTCTCTCATTTTTTATAGATCTATCTCGAATTGAGATATACAAAGGGATGACTGGACCCTATTTTACAGGATTTCGGGAGGAAAATTTTCAAAGACAATTAGCCACCTAATCGACTAAGAGTTGTAATAAAATTTGAATTTCTCTTCATTGTCAACAGAAATCCATAATGATAGTGCCAAGTAGATACATTATTTTTTAATGTCCTACATTTCATTTCTATTTGTGAAAACAGCTTAAGATATTTGTAAAAAGATATTGAGATTTTTATCAAGTTATTTTAGTTTAGAATTTGTATAAGTACTTCATCATTTGAAGTATGAAAAGGTTGGACTCTCTTGGATTTTGTAATAGCTTTCAGAATTTGGCATGGAATATATTGGATTAAGTTGCAGCTATTTTGGTGGGATTCATGTAGCATGGTATTTTGATCTTGTTTCTTCTTCAATTTCATATGTGTGAATATCGTGTTCCTTTCATGATCCATTTCACTCTAATTATGTTTGATTTTCTAGGTCTGATAAGTAGAATTCATCTTTGTATGCTCTACTTTGGGAAAATCATCATAAATTATTTCTTTTCTTCAGTTTAAAAAGAATTCATGACCCTCATGCTCTTTTTAGCATCTCACTAGTCTAAACCATCTCATCACTATACTACTAAGTTTCAAGTACCTCACCTACCTTGCCCCATAAGATGTCTACAATTCAGATTCACTTTAGCCTAACCTAGTTCATTCTCTAACTTAATTCACCCATCCTTGTGACTACCCAACTAAAATCAAGTAAAACAACCCTATACATTTTACATCTAGCCTAAAACCCTAATCTATCTAGCTCCCTTGGCTGTGATCCTATGGAGAGAGCCCTCTCCAACCTAGTAGGGCTAGCTACCATGTCAAAAGTTTGGTTTGTGGTTACCTCAGTTGGACTCTTCCTCAACCTTGGAGATCCATAGGAGTGATAACATATTGGCATCGTTGCCGGAGATGAAGGCTCTATATTCCTTGGGAAAGAAGGACAATGACTTAGATTCAGTTTTTGATGGTGGACAGCGGTCGGACACAAGAAGGTTGAATCATCCACCTAGTGAATCCATTGTTCAAGATTTCGAGCTTCAAATTTTAGAGCAACTTCACTTCCAAAGATTCCATATTTCAAAGCATTGATGATAATTACCGATGACAGGGTATGTGGTAAATATTTTATCAAGGGAAATATTACTAATGTTAAGGAATGATTTAGCATAATTTCAGATTGATTGGAATTTCTCAACATGAGTATTTCTTTGTTTGAAATCCAGCCAACTCACACCTAAGGGTAAAAATTGTTTTCTTGGTTTAGTTGCTGAAATATTAGAAAATGAAGTTGAACTATTGGATGCTCAAATTGAATCAAATGATTTCCAAGATCCTAAACTATTATTTGGAACTCTCCCTCCTCCCAAAGAAGAAAAGTCAAGGCTCCCCTTAGATGGTTGGATTGAAGGATGTTTTGATTTACAACAAGGATGTGACAATCTCTAACCTAGAGCATATGTTAATGAGTTGGGGCAGCAGATAGAATATGGTTTTTATGATCCTATAACAGCATATATGGAATATTTTCTTAATTTGAATGACAAACGAGATTTCCTTTTACAGAGCCAAAGGTATTATGTATATATATTGCTGGTAGAATTTCCAATTATGTTCCCGTTCAAGCACCGTCAAACAACCTCATCATTATAGCATCTACTTGATTGGTTGATTTGGCACTTTAGTATCACTCGATTCAGTGATTTTTTAGTAGATTAGTGTAGGATAAGTGTGCAATAATATTGTTGGACAAGCATCCTTGAGAATCTAGTTTACAGTTTGCAGTGTGTGTGTTTTCAATGTTCAGTTTGGTTGTAAGTTTTTTACCGTATTGGCCCACATGGTTAGGCACATGGTCTACAGTGATCTTGACACATCCAAGGATCTTCCATCCCCAATAAGGTGGATGATAGAGTCAGTATTTGCGCTCCTATTTATGTTACCCTCCGTTCCCCAACTTCCATGTCACCTCCCGCATCCACGTCATTCATTTGTCTCATGATCAGTTGAAACTATCATTTTTCCTATACGCCATATTGAATTCAAATATGGTTTCCAAACCAATGAGGAAAAATGTTCAGAAACTAAAAGATAATTTTTTTGCCAACATCCTCATGGACAAAAACCTCTCTCTGTTTTCTAACAACTATTATGGTTTGGGATATACAGATGAAGCTTTGCATACATATTTTCCCAAATTTTCCTGTTTAGCCATAATTTTGTAGAACCTATTGTGGCTAATCAGAGATGAATCTCTAGAAACTAGAGGAGGTTTGTGTTCCTAATATGCCAAAGTACAATAATGTACTTCAAGTTTTACACATCTATAATAAACTGAGAGATACATATACGTCTTTACAACCTAGTTTTCGGACTGTGTAAAGTCTTGTTTTAGTCACATTTGTGAAGAGAATATTGGGAACAGCTGGAGCTGAATTTTGGGAAACTGAGAGAGCTCTCTCTCTCTCTCTCTCTCTCTCTCTCTCTATCTATCTATCTATCTATAATATATATATATATATATATATATATATATATATATTATATATATATATATATATACCATAACTCTAGTCATTATTTATAGATCTATCTCAGATTGAGATATACAAATGGATTACTAGACACTATTTTATAAGATTTCGGGAGGAAAATGTTAAAAGACAGTTAGCCACCTCATCAAATAAGAGTTGCAATCAATTCAAATTTCTCTTCCTTTTCAATAAAAATCCATAATGATAGTTCCAAGTAGATACATTATTTTTTAATGTCCTACATTTCATTTCTATTTGTGCAAAATAGTTTAGGATATTTGTAAAAAGACCTTGAGATTTTTATCAAGGTATTTTAGTTTAGAATTTGTATAAGTACTTCATCATTTGAAGTAAGAAAAGTTTTGACTCCCTTGGATGTTGTAATAGCTTTGAGACTTTGGCATGGAATATATTGGATGAAGTTGCAACTATTTTGGTGGGATTCATGTGGCATGGTATTTTGATCTTGTTTCTTCTTTAGTTTCATATGTGTGAATGTTTTTTTCCTTTCATGATCCATTTCACTCTAATTATGTTTGATTTTCAACGTGTGATAAGAAGAATTCATCTTTGCATGCTCTGTTTTGGGAAAATCATCATAGATTGTTTCATTTCTTCAGTTTAAAAATAATCCATGACCCTCATGCTCTTTTCATCATCTCACTAGTCTAAACCATCTTATCACTATACTACTGAGTTTAAATTACCATGCCTAACTTTCCCATCAGATGTCTGCAATTTAGATTCACTTTGCCCTGACCTAGTTCATTCTCTGACCTAATTCACTCATCCTTGTGACTACCCAACCAAAATCAACTCAAACAACCCTATACATTTTACATCTAGCCTAAAACCCAAATCTATCCAGCCCTCTTAGCTATGATCCTTTGGAGAGATCCCTCTCCAGCTTGGTAGGGCTAGCTACCAAGTCAAAAGATTAGTTTGTAGTTACCTCAATTGGACTCTTCCTCAACCTTGCAGATCCGGAGGAGTGATAACATACTGACACCGTTGCCGGGGAAAAAAGCTCTATCTTCCTCGAGAAAGAACAACAACGACTTAGATCCAATTTTTTATGGTGGACACCAGTCGGACACAAGATGGTTGAATCATCTGCCTGGCAACTCCATTTTTCAAGATCCCGAGCTTCAAAGTTCAGAGTTACTTCACTGCCAAAGAATCCAGATTTCAAAACATTGATGATAATCACTGAGGACAAGGTATGTGGCAAATCCTTTATCTAGGGAAATATTACTAACTTTAGGGAATGAGTTAGAATAATTTTAGATTGATCAAAAGTTCTCAACATCAGTATTTCATTGTTTGAAATCTAGTCGACTCACACTTGAGGGTAAAAATTGTTTCTTGGTTTAGTTGCTAAAAGATTAGAAAATGAAATTGAACTATTGGATGTTCAAATTGAATCATATGACTTCCAAGATCCTAAACTATTCTTGGAAACTCTCCCTCCTCCCAAAGAAGAAAAGGTAAGTTAAGGTTGCCGTTGGACAGTTGGATTGAAGGATGTTTTGATTTACAGTAAGGATGTGACAATCTCCAGCCGAGAGCATATGTTAATGAGTTGGGGTAGCAGATAGAATCTAGTTTTTATGATCCTATAGCAGAATATATGGAATATTTTCTTAAGTTGAATGACAAACCAAATTTCCTTTTACATAGCTAGAGGTATTATGTGTATATATTGCTGGTAGAATTTCTAGTTATGTTCTACTTCAAGCACCGTCAAACAACCTCAGCATTACAACAACTAGTTGATTGGTTTATTTGGCACTTTAGTATCACTTGATTCAATGAATTTGTAGTAGATTAGTGTAGGATAAGTGTTCAATAAGCTTGGTTGACAAGCATCCTTTAGCATCTAGTTTACAGTTGCAGTGTGTGTGTTTTCAATGTTCAATTTGGTTGTAAGTTTTTGACCGTATTGGCCCACATGGATAGGCACATGGTCTACGGTGTTCTTGACACCTCCAAGGAGCTTCCATCCCCAATAAGGCTGATGTTAGAGTCATTATTTGCATACTTCCATTAGTGATCAAAACTCCTCTTTTCATATTCATATTAGTGTCTCGCTCAGAAATTTTTGTCATTCCACCTAGGTCCTCATTCAAAAATTTACTGCCTGATGATAGCCCTAGTAAAAAACCTCATTCACCTACACTCCAAATACCTCCCTTGACATTTTCCCATGCACTCCTGGTTATGTTACCCTCCATTCCCCAACTCCCGTGTCACCTACCACATCCACAACATTCATCTGTTTCATGATCAATTGAAACTACACATTTTCCTATACGCCATATTGATTTTAAAACATGGTTTCCAAACCAATGAGGACGAATGTTCATAAAATGAAAGAGATTTTTTCTGCCAAAATCCTCATGTACAAAATATCTTTCCATTTTCTAATAGCTATTATGGTTTTGGATATACAGGTAAAGCTTTGTAGATATATTTTCCCAAATTTTCCTGTTTAGCCATAATTTTGCAAAACATATTGTATCCAATCAGAGATGAATCTTCAGAAACGGGAGGCAGTTTTTGTTCCTCATATGCCAAAGTATAACCAACTTCAAATTTTACATGTATATTATAAACTATGAGATACATCTACATCTTTATAGCATATTTTCAGGTTGTGTAAAGTCTTGTTTCAGTCACCTTTTTGCGAAGAACATTGGGAATAGTCGGAGCTGAATCTTGGGAAATGGAGAGAGGTTTATCTCAAGAATATAATTATCTACAATAACCTCTCTAATTCTTTACAGATCTATCTCATATTGAGAATTACAAAGGGGTGCCTGGACCCTGTTTTACAGGATTTCAGGAGGAAAATGTTCAAAGACAGTTAGCCACCTCATCAACTAAGAGTTGCAATCAAATTCAAATTTCTCTTCCTTGTCAACAAAAATCCATAATGATAGTGCCAATTAGATACATTAGTTTTTAATGTCCTACATTTCATTTCTATTTGTGCAAAATAGTTTAGGATATTTGTAAGAAGATCTTGATATTTTTATCAAGATATTTTAGTTTATAATTTGTAAAAGGACTTCATCATTTGAAGCAAGAAAAGGTTGGACTCTCTTGGATGTTGTAATATCTTTTAGACTTTGGCATGGAATATATTAGATGAATTTGCATCTATTTTGGTTGGATTCTTGTGGCATGGTATTTTGATCTTGTTTCTTCTTCAGTTTCATATGTGTGAATGTTTTATTCCTTTCATGATCCATTTCACTCTAATTATGTTTGATTTTAAAGGTGTGATAAGAAGAATTCATCTTTGTATGCTCTGTTTTGGGGAAATCATCCTAGATTGTATCGTTTCTTCAGTTTAAAAATAATTCATGACGCTCATGCTCTTTTTACCTTCTCACTAGTCTAAACCATCTCATCACTATACTACTAAGTTTAAAGTACCTTGCCTACCTTTCCCCATCAGATGTCTGCAATTGAAATTCACTTTTCCTTGACCTAGTTCATTCTTTATCCTAATTCACTCATCCTTGTGACTACCCAACCAAAATCAAATAAAACAACACTCTTCATTTTACATCTAGACTAAAACCCTAATCTATCTAGCCGTCTTGGCTGTGATCCTTTGGAGAGAGCCCTCTCCGGCTTGGTAGAGCCAACTACCAAGTCAAAAGATTTGTTTGTGGTAACCTCAGCTAGACTCTTCCTCAGCCTTGGAGATCTGGGAGGAGTGATAACATACTGGCATCGTTGTCGGGGACGAAAGCTCTATCTTCCCTGGGAAAGAACGACAATGACTTAGATCCGTTTGTTGATGGTGGATTGTAGTCGAACACAAGAAGATTGAATCATACACCTAGCAACTCCATTGTTCAAGATCCCAAGCTTCAAAGTTCAGAGCGACTTCACTGCCAAAGAATCCAAATTTTAGAGCATTAATGATAATCACCGATGATAGGGTAGGTGGCAAATCCTTTATCTGGGAAATATTACTAACTTTAAGGAATGAGTTAGTAGAATTTCATATTGATTAGAATTTCTCAACATCAGTGTTTCACTATTTGAAATCCAACCGACTCACACCTGAGGTATTATGTGTATATATTGCTAGTAGAATTTCCAATTATGTTCTGGTTCAAGCATCGTCAAACATCCTCATCATTACAACAGATTCTTGATTGGTTGATTTGGCACTTTAGTATCACTTGATTCAGTGATTTTCTCATAGATTAGTGTAGGATAAGTGTGAAATAAGCTTGTTGGACAAGCATCCTTCAACATCTAGTTTACAGTTTGTAGTGTGTGTGTTTTCAGTATTCAGTTTGGTTGTAAGTTTTTTACCGTATTGGCCCACATGGTTAGACACATGGTCTACGATGTTCTTGACACCTCCAAGGAGCTACCATCCCCAATAAGGCTGATGTTAGATTCAGTATTTGCATATTTCCATCAGTGATCAAAACTCCTATTTTCATATGCATATTAGGGTCTCGCTCAGAACATTTTGTCATTCCACCTAGGTCTTCATTCAAAACTTTACTCACTGATGGTAGCCCTAGTAAAAATACCTCGCTCACCTACACTCCATCTACCTCCATTGACCTTTTCCCATGCACTCTTGGTTATGTTACCCTCCATTCCCAAACTGCCATTTCACCTCTCGCATCCACGTCATTCATCTGTCTCATGATTAGTTGAAGCTACACTTTTTCCTATACACCATATTGATTTCAAACATGGTCTCCAAATCAATGAGGATTAATGTTCATAAACTAAAAGATGTTTTTTCTGCCAACATCCTCATGAACAAAAACCTCTCTCCATTTTCTAAGATCTATTATGGTTTGGGATATATAGATGAAACTTTGCAGACATATTTTCCCAAATTTTCTTATTTAACCATAATTTTGTAGAACATATTGCGGCCAATCAAAGATGAATCTTGAGAAACTGGATGAGGTGTGTGTTCCTAAGATGCCAAAGTACAATAACCAACTTCATATTTTACACATCTATTGCAAAATTAGAGATACATGTATATCTTTACAACCTAGTTTTCGAACTGTGTAAATTCTTGTTTCAATCACCTTTTTCCAGAGAATATTGAGAACAATTGGAGCTGAATTTTGGGAAATTGAGAGACATCAATCTCACGAATATATTTATCTACAATAACCTCTCTCATGTTTTAAATATCTATCATGGATTGAGACATACAAAGGGATGACTGGACCCTATTTTATAGGATTATGGGAGGAAAATGTTCAAAGACAGTTAGCCACCTCATCAACTAAGAGTTGCAATCAAACTTGAATTTCTATTCCCTGTAAAAAAAAATCCATAATGATAGTGCCAAGTAGATACATTATTTTTGAATGTCCTACATTTCATTTCTATTTGTGAAAAATAGTTTAGGATATTTGTAAAAAGATCTTGATAGTTTTATCAAGATATTTTAGTTTAGAATTTGTATAATTACTTCATCATTTGAAGTAAGAAAAGGTTGGACTCTCTTGGATGTTGTAATAGCTTTCAGACTTTGGCATGGAATATATTGGATGAAGTTGCAGCTATTTTGGTGGGATTCATGTGGCATGGTATTTTGATCTTGTTTCTTCTTTAGTTTCATATGTGTGAATGTTTTATTCCTTTCATGATCCATTTCACTCTAATTATGTTTGATTTTCAAGGTGTGATAAGCAGAATTCATCTTTGTATGCTATGTTTTGTGAAAATCATCATAGATTGTTTCTTTTCTTTAGTTTAAAAAGAATTCATGACCCTCATGCTCATTTTAGCATCTCACTAGTATAAACCATCTCATCACTATAATACTGAGTTTAAAGCACCATGCCTACCTTGCCCCATCAAATGTCTACAATTCAAATTCGCTTTGCCCTAACCTAGTTCATTCTCTGACCTAATTCACTCATCCTTGTGACTACCCAAATAAAATCAAATCAAAAAACCCTTTGCATTTTACATCTAGCCTAAAACCCTAATCTATCAAGCCCTCTTGGTTGTTATCCTTTGGAGAGAGCCCTCTCTAGCTTGGTAGGGCTAGCTACCAATTCAAAAGATTAGTTTGTGGTTACCTCAGCTGGACTCTTCCTCAGCCTTGGAGATCCATAGGAGTGATAACATATTGACACTGTTGTCGTGGATGAAAGCTCTATCTTCCCCGAGAAAGAACGACATCGACTTAGATCCAGTTGTTGATGGTGGATAGCAGTTGGACACAAGAAGGTTGAATCATCTACTTGACGACTCCATTGTTCAAGATCCTGAGCTTCAAAGTTCAAAGCGACTTCACTTCCAAAGAATCCAAATTTCAGAGCATTGATGATAATCACCGATGATAGGGTATGTGGCAAATCCTTTATCTGGGGAAATATTAATAGCTTTAAGGAATGAATTAGCAGAATTTCAGATTGATCAAAATTTCTCAACATCAGTGTTTCGTTTTGTTCGTTGTTTGAAATGCATCTGACTCCCACCTGAGGGTAAAAATTGTTTTCTTGGTTTAGTTTCCGAAAGATTAGAAAATGAAATTGAACTATTGGATGTTCAAATTGAATCATATGATTTCCAAGATCCTAAACTGTTCTTGGAAGCTTTCCCTCCTCCCAAAGAAGAAAAGGTAAGGCTGCCCATGGATGGTTGGATTGAAGGATGTTTTGATTTACAGCAAGGATGTGACAATCTCCAGCTGAGAGCATATGTTAATGAGTTGGGGCAGTAGATAGAATATGGTTTTTATGATCCTATAGCAACATATATGGAATATTTTCTTAATTTGAATGACAAAATAGATTTCCTTCTACAGAGCCAAAGGTATTATGTGTATATATTGCTGGTAGAATTTCCAATTATGTTCTAGTTCAAGCACCATCAAACAAACTCATCATTATAACAGTTGCTTGATTGGTTGATTTGACACTTTATTATCACTTGATTCAATGATTTTGTAGTAGATTAGTGTAGGATAAGTGTGCGATAAGCTTGTTGGACAAGCACCCGTCAACATCTAGTTTACAGTTTGCAGTGTGTGTGTTTTCAGTGTTCAGTTTGGTTGTAAGATTTTGACCGTATTGGTCCACATGGTTAGGCACTTGATCTATGATGTTCTTGACACCTCAAAGGAGTTTCCAATGTCAATAAGGCTGATGTTAGAGTTAGTATTTTCATACTTCCATCAATGATCAAAAATCATCTTTTCATATTCATATTAGGGTCTCGCTCAGAATTTTTGGTCATTCCACCTAGGTCCTCATTCAAAAATTTACTCACTAATGGTAGCCCTAGTAAAAAAACCTCACTCACCTACGCTCCATCTACCTCCCTTGACCTCTTCACATGCACTCTTGCTCATGTTACCATCAATTCCCCAACTTCCATGTCACCTCCTGAATCCACATCATTCATTTGTTTCATGATCAGAGGAAACTATGATTTTTCCTATATTCCATATTGATTTCTAACGTGGTTTCCAAACCAAAGAGAACGAATGTTCAGAAACAGAAAGAGGTTTTTACTTCTAACATCCGTATGTACAAAAACCTCTCTCCATTTTCTAACAGCTATTATGGTTTGCGATATACAGATGAAGCTTTGCAGACATATTTTCCCAAATTGTCTTGTTTAGCCATAATTTTGCAGAACATATTGTGGGTAATCAGAGACGAACCTTGAGAAACTGCAGGATTTTTGTATTCCTAAGCTGCCAACATACAATAACCTACTTCAAATTTTACATAGTTATTATAAAATGAGAGATACATGTACATCTTTACAACCTAGTTTTCGTCTTGTGTAAAGTCTTGTTTCAGTCACCATTTTGCAGAGAATATTGGGAACAGATGGAGCTAAATTTTGTGCAACTGAGAGAGGTTTATCTCAAGAATATATTTATCTACAATAACCTCTCTCATGTTTTACAAATATATACCTCATCAACTAAGAGTTTCAATCAATTCGAATTTCTCTTCCTTGTAAAAAAATACATAATGATAGTTCCAAGTAGATACATTAGTTTTTAATGTCCTACATTTCATTTCTATTTGTGCAAAACAGTTTAGGATATTTGTAAAAATATCTTGAGATTTTTATCAAAATATTTTAGTTTATAATTTGTATAAATACTTCATCATTTGAAGTAAGAAAAGGTTGGACTCTCTTGGATGTTGTAATAGCTTTTAGACTTTGGCATGGAATATATTGGATGAAGTTGTAGCTATTTTGGTGGGATTCTTGTGGCATGGTATTTTGATCTTGTTTCTTCTTTAGTTTCATATGTGTGAATGTTTTGTTCCTTTCATGATCCATTGCACTCTAATTATGTTTGATTTTCAAGGTGTGATAAGAAGAATTCATTTTTGTATGCTTTGTTTTGGGAGAATCATCATAGATTGTTTTGTTCTTCAGTTTAAAACCAATTCATGATCCTCAAGCTCTTTTTAGTGTCTCACTAGTCTAAACCATCTCATCACTATACTACTGAGTTTAAAGTACCTTGCCTACCTTGCCCCATCAGATGTTTGCAATTCAGATTCACTTTGCCCTGACCTACTTCATTCTCTGACCTATTTCACTTATCCTTGTGACTACCCAACCAAATCCAAATCAAACAACCGTTTGCATTTTACATCTAGCCTAAAACCCTAATCCATTTGGCCCTCTTGGTTGTGATCCTTTGGAGAGAGCCCTCTTGGGCTTGGTAGGGATAGCTACCAAGTCAAAGCATTGGTCAGTGGTTACCTCAGTTGGACTCTTTCTCAGCCTTGGAGATCCGAAGGAATGATAACATATTGGCACTATTGCCAAGGAAAAAATCTCTATCTTCCCCGAGAAAGAATGACAACAACTTAGATCCGGTTGTTGATGGTGGAAAATGGTCGAACACAAGAAGGTTGAATCATCCGTCTGGTGACTCCATTGTTCAATATCCTGAGCTTCAAAGTTCAGAGTGACTTCACTGCCAAAGAATCCAGATTTCAGAGCACTGATGATAATCACCAATGAAAAGGTATGTGGAAAATCCTTTATCTGCGGAAATATTACTAACTTTAAGGAATGAGTTAGTAGAATTTCAGATTGATCAGAATTTCTCAACATTAGTATTTCGTTGTTTGAAATCCAATCGACTCACACCTAAGGGTAAAAATTGTTTTCTTGGTTTAGTTGCTAAAAGATTAGAAATTGTTATTGGGAACTCTCCTCCTCCCAAAGAAGAAAATGTAAGGCTGCCCTTGGATGGTTGGATTGAAGGATGTTTTGATTTATAGCAAGATGTGACAATCTGCAGTCGATAGCATATGTAAATGAGTTGGGGCAGCAGATAGAATATGGTTTTTATGATCCTATAGCAACATATATGGAATATTTTCTTAAGTTGAATGACAAACCAAATTTCATTTTACAGAGCCAAAGGTATTATGTGTATATATTGCTAGTAGAATTTCCAATTATGTTCTAGTTCAAGCACTGTCAAACAACCTCATCATTACAACAACTTCTTGATTGTTTGATTTGGCACTTTAGTATCACTTGATTAAGTGATTTTGTAGTAGATTAGTATAGGATAAGAGTGCAATAAGCTTGTTGGACAAGCATCCTTCAACATCTATTTTACAATATGCAGTGTGTGTATTTTCAGTGTTCAGTTTGGTTGTAAGTATTTTACCATATTGGCCCACATGGTTAGGCACTTGGTTTACGGTGTTCTTGACACCTCCAAGAAGCTACCATCCCTAATAAGGCCGATGTTAGAGTCATTATTTTCATACTACCATCAGTGATCAAAACTCCTCTTTTCATATTCATATTAAGGTCTCACTTAGAAATGTTTGTCATTCCACCTAGGTCCTCATTCAAGAATTTACTCACTGATGATAGCCCTAGTAAAAACACCTCACTCACCTACACTCCATATACCTCCCTTGACCTTTTCCCATGCACTCTTGGTTATGTTACCCTCCATTCCCCAACTGCCATGTCACCTCCTGCATCCACGTCATTCATCTGTCTCATGATCACATGAAACTATGATTTTTCCTATACACCATATTGATTTCAAACATGGTTTCCAAACCAATGAGGATGAAATTTCAGAAACTAAAAGTGGTTTTTTCTGCCAACATCCTCATGCACACAAAACTCTCTCATTTTTCTAACAGCTAATATGGTTTGGGACATACAGATGAATCTTTGCAGACATATTTCCCCAAATTTTCTTGTTTATCCATAATGTTTTAGAACATATTGTGGCTAATTCAAGATGAATCTTAGGAAACTGCAGGAGGTTTGTGTTCCTAAGATTCCAAAGTACAATACCCTACTTCAAAATTTTCACATCTATTATAAAATGAGAGATACATGTACATCTTTATAGCATCTGCTTGATTGGTTGATTTGCCACTTTAGTATCCCTTGATTCAATGATTTTGTAGTAGATTAGTGTAGGATAAGTGTGCAATAATATTATTGGACAAGCATCCTTGAGAATCTAGTTTACAGTTTGCAGTGTGTGTGTTTTCAGTGTTCAGTTTGGTTGTAAGTTTTTTACCGTATTGGCCCACATGGTTAGGCACTTGGTTTATGATGTTCTTGACACCTCCAAGGAGTTGCCATCCCCAATAAGGCCAATGTTAGAGTCAGTATTTGCATGCTACCATCGGTGATCAAAACTCCTCTTTTCATATTCATATGAGGGTCTCGCTCAGAAATTTTTGTCATTCCACCTGGATCCTCAATCAAAAATTTACTCACTTATGGTAGCCCTAGTAAAAAAACCTCACTCACCTACACTCCATATACCTCCCTTGAACTTTTCCCATGCACTCCTAGTTATGTTACCCTCCATTCCCCAACTGCCATGTCACCTCCCGCATCATTATAGCATCTGCTTGATTGGTTGATTTGGCACTTTAGTATCCCTTGATTCAGTGATTTTACAGTAGATTAGTGTAGGATAAGTGTGCAATAATCTTGTTGGACAAGCATCCTTCAACATCTAGTTTACAATTTGCATTGTGTGTTTTGAGTGTTCAGTTTGGTTGTAATTTTTTGACCTTATTGGCCCACATGGTTAGGCACTTGGTCTACGGTGTTCTAGATACCTCCAAGGAGCTACCATCCTAAATGAGGCCGATGTTAGAGTCAATATTTTCATACTACCATCATTGATCAAAACTCCTCTTTTCATATTCATATTAGCGTCTCGCTCAGAAATTTTTGTCATTTCACCTAGGTTCTCATTCAAAAGTTTACTCACTGATGGTAGCCCTAGAAACAAAACCTCACTCACCTACACTCCATCTACCTCTCTTGACCTTTTCCCATGCACTCCTGGTTATTTTACCCTCCATTCCCCAACTGCCATGTCACCTCCCACATCCACGTCATTCATCCGTCTCATGATCAGTTGAAACTATGCTTTTTCCTATACGCAATATTGATTTAAAACATGGTTTCCAAAACAATGAGGACTAGTCTTTAGAAAATGAAAGAGGTTTTTTCTTCTAACGTCCTCATGTACAAAAACCTCTTTCTGTTTTCTAACAACTATTATGGTTTGGAATATACAGATGAAGCTTTGAAGACATATTTTTCCAAATTTTCCTATTTAGCCATAATGTTTCAGAAAATATTGTGGCCAATCAGAGATGAATATGGAGAAACTATAGGAGTTATGTGTTCCTAAGATGCCAAATTAAAATAACCTACTTCAAATTTTACACAGATATTATAAAAGGAGGGATACGTGTACATCTTTACATCCTATTTTTCGGATTGTGTAAAGTCCTGTTTTAGTCACCTTTTTGCAAAGAATATTGGGAATAGCCGGAGAAAAATTTTGGGAAACTGAGATATTGTTATCTCAAGAATATATATATATATACAATAATTTCTTTCATGTTTTACAGATCTATTTCGGATGGAGATATGCAAAAGGATGATTGGACCTTATTTTACAGGATTTTGAGAGGAAAATGTTCAAACACAGTTAGCCACCTCATCAACTAAGAGTTGCAATCAAATTTGAATTTCTCTTCCTTGTCAAAAAAATCCATAATCATAGTGCCAAGTAGATAAATTAGTTTTTAATGTCCTACAGTTCACTTCTATTTGTGCAAAACGGTTTAGGATATTTGTAAAAAGATCTTGAGATTTTTATCAAGATATTTTGGTTTATAATTTGTATAAATACTTCATCATTTGAAGTAAGAAAAGGTTGGACTCTCTTGGATGTCGTAATAGCTTTCAGACTTTGGCATGGTATATATTGGATGAAGTTACAACTATTTTGGTGGTATTCCTTTGGCATGGTATTTTGATCTTATTTCTTCTTCAATTTCATATGTGTGAATGTTTTGTTCCTTTCATGATCCATTTCACTCTAATTATGTTTGATTTTCAAGGTGTGATAAGTAGAATTCATATTTGTATGCTTTGTTTTGGGAAAATCATCATAGATTATTTCTTTTCTTCAGTTTAAAAATAATTCATGACCCTCATTCTCTTTTTAGCATCTCACTAGTCTAAACCATCTCATCAATATACTACTGAGTTTAAAGTACCTTGCCTACCTTGCCCCATCAGATGTCTGCAATTCAGATTCACTTTTCCCTGACCTAGTTCATTCTCTAACCTAATTCACTCATCCTTGTGACTACCCAACCAAAATCAAATCAAACAACCCTCTCCATTTTACATCTAGCCTAAAACCCTAATCTATCCAGCCCTCTTGGTTGTGATCCTTTGGAGAGGGCCTTCTTCAACTTGGTAGGGCGAGCTACCAAGTCAAAAGATTGGTCTATGGTTACCTCAATTGGACTCTTCCTCAACCTTGGAGATCCGAAGGAGTGATAACATTCCTTACTCTTTTCCAACTCAACTATATGTGCTCCTTCCCGCCTGCCTCCATAACTACCAATACTCTGTGAGTTCCTTCCTTTTTCCCAACTGTTATTCCCACAACTCTCCAATAGCCATTTCCGTCACTTGTCACTAGCCTTTTGACTTCTCTCCAAAACTTCTTAATTCCTCTAAAAACGAAGGCCCCAAAAATGCCACCTTCAAGCAATGGACCATACCAAGGCATAAAAGGACCACTCTATTAGCTGACTCTATACTATAAAAGAAAGTAATTGCACGTGAAGAAATTTTTATTCTAATTGTAGAAATAGAAATATTACTCTTTACTTGTGAATGAATGGAAATGTTTCTTAGTCAAAAGTAAATGCTAACCTTACTTTGTAGGAATGTAAAGGCTATACTATTTGGAGAATATAAATTCTATGCTACTTGCAGGAATGGAAACACTAACCTAATTGCAAAATCTAAAAGTTGCATTGAAAAGGAAAGCTAACCTATGCAATGGAAATAATAATGTTTGCAATTGAAACCCTAAAAGAAGCATGAATTCAAGATAAACAATCCTATTCTATATTGCATACATAAATGAGCATGAATTCGACCTTTAATCATTGTATTCAAATGGATTAGCTTTAGTGACATTTTATTAGGCATTCCATGAGGAAATCAAGAAAACATCAATGTATCCTTAAATTCATAAATCTATCCAATAACCCTAACTGCATAAATGTGTTGCAGTGAAGAAAATTCATGTCCTAAGTGCCCCTTTCTCTCCCTCTATCATGGTCTTAGAGCCTAGGGGGAATTATTCAAGGCTAAGAGGAAAAAATCAATCTTTTCGAGAAAATCTGGCCAATTTTACACATTGTTACATGATGCTACATGATTGCCTTGTTTGTTACAAGATTGGATCCGTGAGCATTCTAAGGGTGAAAAAGGTGATATAAATGTGGGAAAGGGTAGATGAAGGTATGTGAAGGTTGTATGAGGATTTTTCCAAGCTTAGTACCTCTCCTAGGCCTATCTTGCATTAGCACCAATTTTGTACCTTTCCTAAAGGTCCAAAGGTTATGATGATTAGTTCATTATGCAAGGGGTTATGTAATGGCCTATGAAAATTTTTATGGAAGGGTTACATAAAGCTTATAAATATTTCAAAAGAATTTATTTAAGTTATATCTAATATTTCCCTAATTTTTGCGGCAAATCAGAGCCTATCGAATGCCTACAACTAGCGCTACGAAATTTTGAAAATATGAGTTTCCAAACTTCTTTTCAAATTTTGAAAATATGAGTTTCCAAACTTCTTTTCAAGTGCCCAAACCATTTTTCAAGACGATTTAACATTATTAAACCTTGATGTGACATTTGGAAGAGTTTTCAAGCCTAAGGGATGGATTTTAAATTAAACCCTAAAATGACACTTCGCCCTAAAATGACATTTTCCAACTTTTTTCCTCTTTTAGCCACTATTTTCAAATTCAGTTTTCGAACATATGTACATGAATTTGTAAAGACCAAAAGAGGTTGTTTTTGGAAACATACTAGTTTAAAAAAAAAAATCTCTCAGTTTTTACTCAGGTAGAATGGTTTTAAGGATATGGTTTTAAGGATATGAAGGAATACTTGCAGCCTATTTTTCGGGATTTAAATAATTAATTACTTTCTATTTTAGTCATCCACTTTGGGCGAGGTCTTCGAAAAGATGAAGATGAATTTTACAAATTTGAAATATTTTTTTGTGGAGAATGGGATGATTGAAAATAACCTCTTTCGGGTTTTACACATCTATCACTGTTTCGGAGATACGAAATCTTTGAAGCCTATTATTCATAAATTTGCTAGATTTTTCAAAATTTTGTTCCCTATAAAAATGCCAAAACAACTGAAAGCCACCTCATAAAATTCGACTTGGGATGAGACTAAATATGGGTGAATAGGTTTTTCAAATCCATATATTTTGGGTATTGATGGTTATTGTAATTAATACTTTCCCAAACATTGTGGATCTGATATTGATGCATTTTTCCTATATCATGAATGAAAAAGGAGGAAGAAGGTTTGGGTTTCAAGTTTTGGAGAAGAAACTATTGCTATATTTTGTAATATTTTCTAATTATTAATTATATAATGTGTAGAAGTACAAATTTCTTTCATACCAGAGATTTATGACGATGATTTTTTGAAGTTTGTCTTGTTTCTCATGTATATGTGATTCCATTCTCATTTTTTCATTTATGTGTAAATATTCTAAGTATTTAAACTGAAAGTAAATGTTGTGGAACTCATCCTTGTTAGATGCTCCATTTCATAAAGTTAAATACTCACAATTTTCCTCTAAAGTTACATTTGAAATTCATCCATTGTTATATGCTTCAAATGTGATACACTGTTAATCCTTTTTTCCACTTTCATACTACAATGATAATATTCACAGATAAACATCATTTACCTTGCTTTTGTTTCCTAGAGAATTTTATCAATCACTGAAAATATTTATATCCACTCATATTTGACTCCATTTACCAATAGTTGATATTTCTTCAACCCTACCCAACCAATAGAATCATAATCCAAAACCTCTACCAAAGATCTAGCCATTGTTTGAAGATGTATCCAATTGCTAAGCTTAGTGATTAGGCTGTCAGAGAGAGCCCTCTATGGATTGAAGGGGCTAGCCTTCAATCAACAAGATTGGTTTGAAAAGGTTACCTTAGGACTTCATCTTTTACAGCCAATTGGATATTCCTGAGTGATAACATCTTAGTGACCATACTGGGGAAGAGTGACTCATCTTCCCACAACCTATTACTATTGTTTTAGATCTGATTCCTGATGGTGGGAAAAAATCAAACACACAAGAGAGGTTGTACATCATTCACCTAGTGACTCAGTTTTTAGTGAGATCCAGAATTTAAAGTGTCACCGATGACTCCACAATACGAATATGTCCATGGAGTTTTACAAATCTGCAAGGTATTCTTTGATGAACTATGAACATATACCAGGTTTTCCAAATCAAATTACGAGCATAGATTGGTAATCATATTTGCCAAAATTTAGAGATTAGAATGGAGATGATGATGTGCTTCATTTGATTATATTCCATATGCATGTACATAAGCTTGGGGTTAAGTTTCATGGAGATTCTTTAATGAATATTTTTATGTCTACCCTGGAAGAGGATGCATTATCATGGTATGCAAGACTACAAATAGGTATCGTATACTCACTTAAATATTTCCACATAATATTCATTGAGTTTTATGGGGAGTCTCATCCTTCTTTATCACTATTCCTAACTTTTTGTGAATATTGTGAAGACTTTATTCTGTACTTAGAAGATGTTTATGGTGATGAGGAGCTTATGGAAGACGAAATTATAGAAACCCTTAATGAATTTTCACCCCAACAATAAATAGTAGTTTCTTCTTTGTCTAAAATAGACTAGGATCTAAAGTTTGAAATGCATGTTCCTTCTCTTAAAAATGTTGAAGATGTTCAAGTGATAAGTAACCAAGAGAGGGATCATGATGATCAATCAGTAGTTTCTATTTTAGTCATAGCCAGTAGAATAAAAGAAAATTGTTTCATATTATTTGGAAATTGTAGAAACTATTCAAGATCTCACATCTCTTGAAAACATGAATTCAGAAAATTTAGAAGTTCAAGATGATGTTCTTGTTGAAGCATGTGAAGAAGCATCCTTAGTCACTCTTGTTCTACAAGACATGTTTGTTCCATTTGTAGTTTGTCAGGAATACTTCTATAACATAAATGATAAAAAAAATTAGTGTTGCTACCAACAACCTTTTCATGTCTACAAAATTTTTGTTTGTAGAATTATGACAACAATTAGATAAAGGTGTACATGAAAGAAAATGAAAATGGAGGAGTTTCATATCAGAGTGACAAGATTTGGAAAAATTTTCATATCAGTGTTGATTCTTATGAGGATTAGTTTGTAGCATGCTTGGATTTAGAAAGCAGAATTAAATTTTTAAATTTTGTCAACATCCAAATTAGATTTAGATTTCAATTTGAGATGTTTTTTTAGATTTTTTGTTTCTTTTCCAAGCAAGTGAGAGCGAAAAGTAATCAAATAGTCATTTTATTGATTGTATATGTTGGAAATCTATAAGTACTTGATTCAAAAGTTGGTCTCAACAAGATAGAGTAGGGAGTAGTTTTCAATAAGATTGTTGGGACAAGCATTTGTTTCAGTTTGGTTTTTCAGTCTTCGACTTCAATTTCAACATTCAGTTTTGAGTTTGTAGTGTGCAATTGTGATTTTCAGTGTGTATATTGGTTTCAGTTTCAGAGTAGGAATCAGATTGCAAGTTTTGGGAAAGAGTTGGGAGTCACCCAATCGATTAAGAACATGTTAATAATGTTCTTTACTGCCTCCTCTGTAGGTTTTAACCCCGTATATAAATTACTTGCATAAAAATTCTAAAGAAAAGAAAATAAACAATGACGAGAGCATAACACATAAAACAAATATACACAAAGATTTTCCCCTAGATCCCAAAAGCAGGACTACCAGATTGATTCTTCATTATGTTCCTTTCAATGTTACAATACTTATATATACATGTCAAAGCATTCATAAACCCCAATCCATTAACCCTGGATTAGAACATAATCGTAGTTCCCTTGACTATATCTACAAAATACCATGGACTGAAAACCACCACACCCAAAACCATGTGCGAAATCCATGAACAAAACCATAGGTAGGTTCACCCACCTAATATAGGGTCCAATAAAGAAATTCCCCAGGGCACTGCCCCAAACCCCCCGATAAGGGGGGCTACCACCCCCTTGCTATGCCTGATGCAATGAAGGGAGATCTTTGTCCCCCCTCTAACCCCCTGGCTTAACTACTCGAGCTAGTCGTGGAAAGAATATAACACAACCCAACATTCTCCCACTTGTTGTTTTCTTTCAACAGGGGGAGATATGAGAGCTTAGTCATTGATCCAGCCCTACAAAGCCCATTTTTCCTATATACCAAGAGAATTTCTCAGTACTCATAGACTTTGTCAATGCATATGTAGTATTCTTCAAAGTGTTCACCTTTTCCAACAACACCTTTTTGTCTTCTACCATATCCCTCACAAAGTGATACTAAACATCAATGTGCTTTGTCCTTGAATGATAAGCAGGGTTCTTTGCCAAGAAAATTGCGCATTGGCTGTCACAGTCTATCCTTATAACTTGTTTTACTAACCCCATACTTGAACACAATCTCTGCAGCCAAATTTCTTCCTTGCTTGTATGAGTGGCTGCCATGTATTCTGCCTCTGTAGTTGACAATGCCACTACAAATTGTCTCGTACTCATCCAACTAATTACACCTGAAAATAGGTTAAACACATTCCCACTTGTAGATCTTCTCTGATCCATATCTTCAGCCCAGTTTGCAACAACAAAGCCACGAATGTCAAAAACTCTGTCCAATCTTCGTCTTACTCGGTAGCACAAACCATACTCACTAATGCCATGCAAATACTTGAAAACCCGTTTCACTTTTGTCCAATGCTCCTTCCCTAGTTTTGACATAAACCTGCTCAATACTCCCACTGCATCTGCAATGTCTAGTCTAGTACAGACCATTGCATACATCAAGCTTCTGACTACACTTTCATATGGAACATGGGACATGTCCTCTTCCTCTTCTTGTGTCTTGGGACATTGTTCAACAAATAACTTTACACCTACAGGAATAGGAACCTTCATTGGTTTAATATCCTGCATATTAAACCTCTGAAGTATTGTCTTGACATACTTCCTCTGGTTTAACCAGAGCTTCCTCTTTGCCCGATATCTTTTAACTTCCATGCCCAAAATATAGTTTGCAGCACCAAGATCTTTCATGTCAAATTTGGAGGACAATTTGGTCTTCAAATCCTAGATAATTTCTTTCTCATTTCCAACCAGCAACATATCATCCACATATAAGACCAAATAAATAACATGGTCACCAATTAATTTAAAATACACAGTGATCTGCTTTGCTTCTAGTGAAGCCAAGTCCCCATATAAATGTATCAAATTTCTGATACCACATCCTTG
>APFE030456621.1:14786-57749 GCA_000404065.3 Pinus taeda | reverse complement strand
TAGATCCCAAAACTGGGACTACCAAATTGATTTTTCATTATGTTCCTTTCAATGTTACAATACATATATATACATGTCTAAGCATCCATAAACCCCAATCCATTAACCCTGGATTAGAACATAATCGTAGTTCCCTTGACCGGATCTACAAAATACCATGGACCGAAAATCGTCGCACCCAAAACCATGTGTGAAATCCATGCACAAAACCATAGGTAGGTACGACTACTTGGGCTAGTCGTGGAAAGAGTATAACACAACCCAACATCATGAGGAGATAGTCTCCCCATTGGAGCCAGTTGTTAACACCAAGTTTGTACATTTCCTGAAGGTCAAAAGGTTATGGTTATTAGTTCATTATGCAAGAGGTTATGTAATGGCCTATGAAATGTTTTATGGAAGGGTGACATAAATCTTATAAATAGTTCAAATCAATCTATTTAAGTTATATCTAAGATTTCCCTAAGTTTTACAGCAAACCAGAGCCTATCGAATGCCTACAGCTAGTGCTATGAAACTATTTCGTAGCGCGCTTTGAAATTTTGAAAATATGAGTTTCCAAATTGCTTTCCAAGTGCCAAAACAATTTTTCAAGAATATTTACCCTTATTAAACCTTTATAAAACATTTGGAATAGTTTCAAAGCCTAAGAGAGGGATTTTAAATTAAACCCTAAAATGACAATTTGCCCTAAATTGATAGTTTCTGACATTTTTCCTGTTTCAGTAATTATTTTCAAATGTAGTTTCTGAACATGGAGATAAATTTGTAAAAACCAAAAGAGGTTTTTGTTGATCACATACTATTTTAAAAAAACTCTCTCAATTTTTACTAGCTAGCATGGTTTTAAGGATATGAGGGAATATTTTCAACCTAGTTTCAAGATTTAAATAATTAATTATTTCATATTTTAGTCATCCACTTTGGGTGAGGTTTTCGAGAAGATGAAGATGAATTTTCCAAATATGAAAGAAATTTTTGAGGTAAATGAGATTATTTAAAAGCATCTCCTTCCGATTTTACGCAACTATCATGGTTTGGGAGATCTGAATGGATCTTTGAAGCCTATTTTTCATAAATTTTCTAGATTTTTTGAAATTCTGTTTCTTATAAAAATGCCAAGTCGGCTACTGAAGGCCACCTCATCAAATTCAACTTGGGATCTGGCTAAGCATGGGTGAAGAGGTTTCTCATATACATTTCTTTTGGATCTTTATGGTTATTGTAATTAATACTTCCCAAGCATTATGGATCTCTAATTTATGTATTTTTCCTATATAATGAATGAAAAATAAGGAAGAAGGGTTGGATTTCCAAGTTTTGGAGAAGAAACTATTGCTTTGTTTTGTAATATTTTTTGAGTATTAATTATATCAAGTGTAGAATTACAGAGTCCTTTCATACCAAATATTCATGACGAAGATGTTTTTAAGTTTGTGTCCTTTCTCAGTTGTTCATTTATGTGTAAATCTTCTAAGTATTTAAACTATAAGTAAATGTTGTGGAACTCGTCCTTTGTTAGATGCTCCATTTCATAAAGTTAAATAGTCACAATTTTACTCTAAAGTTACATTTGAAATTCATCCATTGTTAGATTCTTCAAATGTGATAGATTGTTATTCCTTTTTTCCACTTTCATACTGAAATGATTATATTCATAGATAGAAATCATTTACATTGCCTATATTTCCTAGAGAATTTGATCAATCATTGATAATCTTCATAAACACTCGGATTTGACGCCATTTCCAAATATTTGATATTTCTTCAATACTACCCAACCACCACACTCAAAATCCAAAACTCCTACCAAAGATCTAACCCTTGTTTGAAGATACAACTAGTTGCTAAGCTTAGTGATTAGTCTGTCAGAGAGAACCCTCTATGGATTAAAGGGGCTAGCCTTCAATCAACAAGCTTGGTTTGAGAGTGGTTTGAGAAGGTTACCTTAGGACTTCCTCTTTCACATCCAAGATGATATTGCAGAGTGATAACATCTTGCACAAAAACAAATTCACGCAATGTCCTTCAGTGACCCAGAAATGTACTTTTGGTGGTAGAGTTTAGAGGGTGTTGTGAGGTGAGGAAAAAGAGGTTAATGATGGTATGAGGAATGTGGGATTACCATGCCAACCATGAAATACAGTAGTAGTTCTTGAACACCAGACAAATAATTCCTTTTCAACTTGAAAAGAATGTCACACTAATAACCAAATTGCAACAAAATGGAACTGAATAAGAAAGGATGTGTTGAATTGTATTTGAAATTTATCTACTGCATCAAAATAATATCTATCTTGCAACATGAATATGACCTATATCCATGAAATACTAATGGCGACTATGACTTAACCCCTATATATGTAGAAAACAATGTATGTAAAGGAGCACCAATCAATGATATCACAACTACAAAGGAAAGTAGCCATATGTTTCAAACTTGCTAATACATATTCCTCTACCACACTTCTCACAAGAGAGGTAGTAGAGATACTTGCACCAAATAATTTTATAAGAAAACTTATGCTAAGGAAAGAGATGATGATATGAAAGGCAACATATAAATAAAATACACAAAGAGAGACTAGAGCCTCTGGGTTGGGCCCTAAACCCAAGGGGACTTAGCCCTCTAAAACAAAATCAAATGGAAGATAATAGTAAGGTTTTCATTGACATAAAATAGATTTCAAGTACATCATGTAAAGGAATGGAAATGAAACACTTAAGCTCCTAGCTCTTAGTAGCTCATATCTGCTCCAAAAGTTTGAATCTTATTGGGCCCTTAGGCTCTCTTATTTATACATAAATGGTTGAGGGGAAGCCCCCTTCGATAGATGGCTACTTCCCTCCAAAATATCTAAAAAAGTGGATATATTTCCCTTATATTCTCACAATTCCTTTAGTGCATCATCTTCTAGCACATTTTCAAGTTGTAGGTTAAGTGATTTTAGGGATCAAGTCGAGTTGTATGTGATTAAATGCAAGGGAAAATCCTCCTACATCTTCTCCAATTTCTTCCAATGTGCCTCAACATAGTAAATGCACTCAAATGCACTCTTTTCCTACACATTAATCACATTATAACACAAAATATGAAAAACATCCTTTACTCTCCCTGTTAAGAACATTATAGTAAAAAATATGTTAATAAATGTGAGAAAAGAGGAAATTATAGGCTAGAGGATGGAAAATTCGGCCTTATGATATACCCATTATTGATTCCCACCATCACCCCCATGATGAAGGTGTTGCTCACCCTCTTATAAACTTATTCAATGATCTATAGCTCATGCATGGCCATGGTGGCCTCTCTGACATCCCAAGGCACTTTAGATGGTGTGCCCTCTTGTGGATAAAAACCTGCATTTGCCTCTATTGTTTCCAAATTCCTATGTTCCTCTACTTGATCTCTTCTTTCATGTAAGCCTAATAACAAAGGAGGACTGAGATTTAGACATATCCAATTGATCTTCAATCTATGAATAATTATCTTGTAGAGTGGGGTTCTTTCTAGGGAATTCCTCAACCTCTAAGGGGAATGGTGGTCCTTGATTTGTATACTGTGTGGCGGAGAATGTGTGGAAAGAGCCATATTATGTGAAGGTTTTGATTTTAAATTGTAGTCCTTGCTCCTTGAGGAAGATTTCATTTGATTTGGATGGTTGTCTGCACTAAATGGCCTTGATGGCCAAGCTTGCCATGGTGGTCGTAGCTGCTCTCTTAGCCTATGATTTTCTAATTTCAACTTATCCCTCATGATTTAATCCTTTAATATTAAGTCAACCATTTATTCACCCATCTTATTAATATTTTCTTCCATAAGGCACACCTACTCAACTTTCTTTGATTTAGAAGTCTTCATCTAATTATGGGTTCAACCTCTCTCTTTGTCTAACTCAAGTAGGATGGGGATTGCAAATTTTTTGAGTATGATTTGCCTCTCCTCATAGAACTTGGACTAAGACCCAAGATCAGGCTAGGGATTAGGACCTTGGATTTCTTATGGTCCTATAGCACCTTGCCATAGCAAAGTTTCCTTCTCCTGTAGAAAATCTTCCCTTTCCTGTAGCAATCATGTCTCTTCCTATAGCTGGGAAGTTTCTGTTTGTAGTTTCTTTCCCTTGTTTCCCTAGTGTTTGGCCTTCTTTTGTAGGTCCGAGGATACCTTCCCTTGGCCTTAGGGGAGGTTAGTTCCACAATTTCCCATCGACTCATTCCAACTCTCCTTCTTGGTGGCTGATTGATTCTTCAATTGTGATTGGGCCCGTTGGAGGTTGAGGCTTCCCTTGTTTGATCCTAGTACTCCTTGTTTTGAAATATAAGGGACCTTTCTTGGACTGCCTTTTGATTTTGATAGGTGTGCTAAGGTTGCAAGGGTGGAAATCACCTCTTGTTCTATGTTCCCTTCTTAGAGGCTTACTTGTTGCTCTTATTTTCTATTCTTTTGATGCCTATAAGGTTCCCCTATGGTCTCTTTTTCTGCCTCTATTTTCCCTTCCTCTCTATCCTCCTCTTCTCTAACTTCTTCTTCAATTTCGTATTTCTTCTCTTTAACTTCTTCCTTTTCTTCAACTTCTTCTTCCTTTTAAACTTATTCTTTTGCAACACTGTATTTGGTGGTCTCTTCATGTTCTAGTAGAGGTTGGGCTTAAGTCTCAATGAAGGCCTCCTTGTCCATGTCCAAAAAATCTATCCATAGCATATGGTTCTTGAGGTGACGCAATAAATTTATAAAAATGAGCATTAGATAGGCCTTCACCTGGGAGTATTTCGATATGAAAGGAATCGACCCTCAGTTATGTACACATCATATTTACATTGAGAAAGATGATCATTCCATTCACCAACCATAAAGAAGATTAAATCCACACCTTAGGGACATAGTAAAATAGGAACTACAAAATATCCTTGATGTTAATTTTATATATCTTATTACTGACAGTCAGTGGGTTTCACCTCTGGTTGTGGTCCCTAAAAAAATGGCAAATGGATAATTTGTGTGGATTACAGGGAATTGAATAAAGCTACACAAAAAGTTCATTTCCCTCTTCCTTTTGTATATCAGGTCCTTAATACTCTTGATGCAAATAATTGTTTGTCTTTTTTTTTATGGTTTCAGTGGATACAATCAAATCCAAATTTCTCCTGAAGATCAAGACAAAACCACATTTACTTGTCCATGGGGAACCTTTGGATACAAATTTTTACCATTTGGGCTATGTAATGTACTGGCCACCTTCGAGAGAGAAATTATGAGTATTTTTTCTGATTTAATCAGTGAAGGACTTGAAATTGACATGTATGATTTTACCCCCAAACATAATGAATTTGAGCAAGCCTTACAGAATCTAGAGAAAGTTCTTGAATGATGTATTGCCACCAGATTATGCATTAACAACAAAAAAATTCCACATGATGATGACATAAGGCATATTTCTGGGGCATTATATCTCTATTGTAGGTATTCAAGTTGATCCAACAAAAATTGAGGTAATTCTTATGCTAGCTACTCCATATACATAGACAGAGGTACATAGTTTCCTTGGTTATGTTGGTTATTATTGTTGCTTTATAGCACATTTTTCAAATCTAAAAGCACCTTTGTATATGTTAACAAGAAATGTGGAATCCAAATGGATTGACTAATGCGATGTTTCCTTTTCAGAACTTAAGAAGATGGTTTCAACAGCCCCTGTGTTACAAGGGTCAAATTGGAACTTGACATTCAAAATTTCAGTGGATGCATCTAATACAACAATATGGTATGTACTCAGGCAAGAAGAAGACAAAAAACCATATGCTATCTATTATATTAGCAAGAATCTTACACCAACAAAGCCAAACTACACAATGATAGAAAGATAATTTTTAGTTGTTGTTTACTCTATCAATAAATTTTGTGACTATATAACAGGATCTTATTCTTTTATACACATATCATTCGGTCATTAGATATTTAGCCAATAAAAATGTTACTAATGTTTGAACAACACACTCGTTGTTGTTATTACAGGAATTTGACATTACCATAAAAGATCGGTCAGGGGAGGAGAACTTGGTCACAACATTTTTATCAAAAATCCCTGTAATAGCTAACTCTTCACTTGTGGAAGAACAGTTTCTAGATGAACATGTGTTTGTTGTAATGGTTAAAACACCCTGGTATGCAAATGTGGCAAACTATCTAGAAGCAGCATAACTACCATCACATTTCCCATCTCAGGAAAGGAAGCTCATTGTTCAACGTAGTGCGTGATTTTCCTGGATTAACATATATCTCTTTCACACAAGGGAATATGAGATTTATGATATCCTTAAAGATTTCCATTATGAACCATGTGGTGGGCATTTTTTTGATCGAAGGACTGGGCATAAAGTATTGTAGATGGGCTACTATTGTCCCATGATATTCAAGGACGCAAAAAAATGTGTCCAAAGTTGTGATAGCTATAAGAGGATCAGTCGTCCCATTCTAGCTAATGAAATTCCCCTATACCCTCAAATTTTCACTTGAACCCTTTCAACCATGGGCATTATATTTTTTGGGCCCCTTTAATCCACCTTCAAACCAAAAGACATATATTTTGGTATGCATAGATTATGTGACTAAATGGGTTGAAGTGGTAGCTCTCTCAAAGGCTACAGAAGAGGAAGTTATTAACTTCTTATTTGAATTGTTCGTATGATATGGCTTGCCCAGAGAGATCATAACATATGGAGGTTCACAATTCACTGCCCTCAAGATTTATTCTACAATGCAAAAGTATCACATCGAACACAAGGTTACTTCCCCTTACCATCCTCAAGAAAATGGATAGGTGGAAAGTACCAATAAAATCCTGGAGGTGATTCTAACCAAAACTCCAACCGCCAAAACTGGACCGCCAATCTTCCTAAGGCCCCATGGGCCTACCGAACAACTTGGTGCAACACTACTAGTTATTTTCCATACCAGCTTGTTTTTGGGAAGGAACCCATTTTCCTAATAGAATTTGAAATTAAGACTCTCAAAACCGTAAGGGAAGTCAGACTGGATTTGAAAAAAGCATAGAAACACAACCTGCAACAACTTAACGAAATGGATGAAATACGCCTAGTGACCTTACAGTGCATAGATATTTTTCAACAACAAAGGGCCAAATGGCATGATCGCCTTATCAAGAAGGAATCTTTCCAAAAAGGTGATTGGTTGCTATTGTACAATTCCATATTCTAGGATTTCCTAAGGAAGCTTCGAACTAGATGGTTGGGACCATATGAGGTCACCTAGTTCAAGGCAATGGTACGGTGAGCCTTACTACCATTGATGGGTTTGGCATATCTCTCCTTGCCAATGGACATTGATTACACCTATATCACCAGTCGCTTACGTGGGATTATTTTCTTCATGAGGTGAACAATGATTTGAATTGTAAGGTTTTAGCTAAATGGGGAGGTAACCCCATAACTACAACCCGCTAAAGCATCCTTTTTCGAAATCCTTTTCATTTTGTACATAATTTATATATTTATTGAGAAAAAATTTTTTTGAAAAAAAATATTAATAATAATAAATAAATAAAATTCAAAATACAATAAGAAAACATGGGGGAATGTTATTTCCTAGGTCACAGTTTTTGTTCCCTTAGTCACAGATGTTTCCCCCTTAGGCCGTAGTTGTTGATCCCTTAGGTCATATTTGATGTTCTCTTAGGTCGCAGTTGTTTTTCCCTTGTCACAGTTGTTTCTCCCTTAGTCACATCAATTGTTCCCCCATTTTTTGTTCCCTTAGTCACAGTCAATGTTCCCTTGTCACAGTTGTTGTTCCCTTACTCCCAGCCATTGTTCCCTCAGTATTAATTGTTGTTTCCTTGGTCGCAGTCATTATTCCCTTGTCACAATTTTTGTTCCCTTAGTAGCAACCAATGTTCCCTCAGTCTCAGTTACTGTTCCTTTGGCTACAGTTGTTGTTTCCTTGGTCATGATTATTGTTTCCTTTAGTTTTAATTGTTTTTTCGTTGATTTTTTTTTAACCTTATTTTTATTTATTTTGAATCCCTCCTTGGAATCATGGTAAAAATTAATACTTTATTTAATAATTTCCATTAGAAAAATATATTATAATCAAAATTTAAAGTAGAATTCAAAAGACTCCCAAATATCTCAAACAATCCTGATATTGTAAGTTTATAAAGATATTTATCCTACACTTCTTCAAAATACCACTGGAAGATTTTTTCTTTCTTCTCAAAATTTCTTGTAATTCTTTGATCTCCTTAAAAATAAATTTTGGGTAGAAAAATGGAAAAATAAAAGGGTATTCATTTTGATGCTTTTTACACCATCCCTAACTCTTAAGGAGTTGATAATCCACCCCATTCACTGATTTTTTTTATCATACCGAGACAACAAAATAAGAGAATGGACAAAGGATAGGAGGTCTCATCATGAGCCGACCTACCATGATAATAATATTTAATGTGGTGACTTTACCTCTTTGGTCACCAAGTTAGGGTAATGGCCAACGATCATTAGATCATAGGACAAGAGGTCTCATCACGAGTGGGCTTGTTCATCTCATTATATCTAGTGAATGACATTGTTATTCGCTGGTCACCACACAAGAAAAATGACATTTTTTCAATAATTAATAAATACTAAAAACTTGTGAATATTTTTAAAAGTGAAATGGTATAGTGGCATATCAATGAGTTAAGAGGCAACCCTGTCGGGGCCATAGACACCTTCTGGCAGTAAAGGACATGCCTGTGGTATTGAAGTACATTTGAAATTGCAACTAAAAAATAGTTGTTTTGCTTTCCCTTAACATTAACAAAGGAAAATCGTTGAATTACTATAGGGGATTATTTATTTCCCTTGGAAGGTTGTAACAATGAATGTGTATCAATAATTTCTTATTCTACATGTGAAGAATGTAAATTTTGGGGAATTATTAAATCTACTTTAAAAAAAATTACCATTTTCCTCTAAAGAAAATCTTTCAATCAAAGTCAACTGTATCCATGATAGGAGCCTAAAGATATTTTCCACACGCTTTTTTTGATTTTTTCTAAATACCTTGGGTGTCGCAAATATCTCGTTCCATTAGTACACTCCATGATCAATCTCTCCAAAAAATGAGTCGCACGCTTCGCCATTATTTCCCTTTCCCTGGTTGTTAATCCATCATGTTGAATTAACGCATTCCTATCTGCACAAGTCAAGTCAATTGCCTATCAAATTATGCATAATAAGTGGTCAAAGATGACCTTTACTTGCCTCAAGGAGGTTGAAAATATTAAAAACATAGCCAATATTTATAAACTCTGCAACAATGCTTGTGAGTTATGATCTTGGAAGTTTTTACTATTGTACAATAATTTTGACCCTAGATTTTCTAAGCTTGTTGTTTCTAGTTTGTTTCCAAGATTTATCCTTGCAGAGACAGGGACAATGGGTGGTCACTAAATATGAATTGAACTTGTACAATTGTGGGTTTCAAAACAAGCACGAAGCATTCTAGACTAGGCAAGATGGTCAGAATATTTCCTCCTGTTGCAAAGTTTTGAAAGTGAAGAGGCCTTAAAATTCATGATGAATCTGAACGATGGAATGATCATAGTCAAAGGCAGATAAATTCAGGTGAATTTAAAATTACTAGCTGAAGCAACAGGCCTACCCTCGAAAGTTGAAAAATGGTTTGAGATTCACACTCCATTACATAGCGCAACATCCTTGTTTGTAAATCTTAGGGAAGAATTAGTAAGGAAATGGAAGGGGTACAACCCTACTTCATTATTGGAACCATGAAAAGAACTAGCAGGAGTGGTCCAAAGATATGTCACATGCGATGGATGCAACGATGTGGGAAGAGGGTGACACCTAAAGTTGTTGGCGCACTAATATGAAAGGTAACTCTAAACCTACTCTATTTTGAGTTCACTTCTGCATGAAACTGCTATGAGACTTAAAAGGTCCAAGAATCATCCTTCGATGGTGAGACACCATGGACTGATAGAATTAATAATAGTCAAAAACCTGAATCAATCACAGTTAAATTGGGAGGAATTCTTGTGAATTCTAGAGACTTTACCAAGAGAGTAAGCACCTAGTGAAGAACCCAAACAAATTCTAGTTGATGATAAGTAGCCAAAAGAAGCTGAAGAATTTGAGAATGTTACAATGGAAGGGACTCCAAATACTCCTGCTTCTCAACAATTAACAAGGAAAGAAAAGAGTATGAATTCTCTCTTTGTAGGTTTTAACCCCGTACAAAAACTACCTGCATACGACTTCCAAAAACAAAAAATAAACATTGGAGAGAGCAAAAAGCATAAAACAAATATACACAGATATTTTCCCTTGGATCCTAAAACCTAGACTACCAGATTTATTTTTCATTATACTCCTTTCAATGTTACAATACATATATATACATGTCGAAGCTTCCATAAACCCCAATCCATTAGCCCTGGATTAGAACATAACCGTAGTTCCCTTGACTAGATCTACAAAATACCATGGGCAGAAACCATCATACCCAAAACCATGTGTGAAAACCACGCAAAAAACCACAAGTAGGTCTGCCCACCTAATATAGGGTCCAAAAAACTATAACACACACCCAACACTCTCCCACTTGTTGTTTTATTTCCACAGGGGGGAACAGGAGAGCTTAGTCATTGGTCCAGCCATGCAACACCCATTATTTCTCTACACCAAGATAACTTCTTAATGCTCACAAACTTTGTCAATGAATTTGCAGTATTCTTCAAAGTGTCCACCTTTACTAGCAACACCTTTTTGTCCTCAACCATATCCCTTGCAAAGTGATACTGAACATTAATGTGCTTTGTCTTTGAATGATAAGCAAAGTTCTTTTCCAAGAAAATTGCACTTTCTCTCTCACATTCTATCCTTATAGCTCATTGTACCAACCCCATACTTGAACACAATCTCTACAACCAAAATGCTTTGTTTCTTGCATGAGTGGCTACCATGTATTCTGCCTCTATAGTTGAAAGTGCCACTACAGACTATCTCTTTCTCATCCAACTGACTGCACCTCCAAATAGGTTAAATACATAACCAGATCTCTAGCCTAGCCATCATAACCAGATCTCTAATTTAGATCTCTAGCCCAGCCTGCATCAACAAATCCATGGATGTCCAAAACTCTATCCAATCTTGGTCTTCCTTGGTAGAAAAACCATAATCACTAGTGCCATGCAAATCCTGAGAACCTGCTTCATTGTTTTCCAATTCTCCTTCCCTGGTTTTGATATAAACCTTCTCAATACTCCCACTACATGTGCAATGTCTAGTCTAGTACAGACCATTTCATACATCAGGCTACCGACTACACTTGCATATGGAACACGAGACATGTCCTCTTCCTCTTCTTGTGTCTTGGGAAATTGTTCAACATATAACTTTACACCTACATGAATAGGAATCTTCACCGGTTTACTATTCTGCATATTAAACCTCTGCAATATTGTCTCGACATACTTTCTCTGGTTTATCCATAGCTTCCTCTTTGCCTAATCTCGTTTAATTTCTATACCCAAAATATAGTTTGCAACACTAAGATCATTCATGTCGAATTTGGAGGAAAATTGGGTCTTCAATTCCTGGATAATTTCTTTGTTATTTCCAATCAACAACGTATCATTCACATACAAGACTCAAATAAATAACATTATCACCAATTAATTTAAAATACATACAGTGATCTGCTTTTCTTCTGGTGAAGCCAAGTCCCTATATATATGTATCAAATTTCTGATACCACATCCTTGGTGACTTTTCTAACCCATACAAAGACCTTTTTAATATGCATACCAGTTCTCTTTTAACCTTCACCGCAAAACCTTCAAGTTGCTTCATGTAGATATCTTCTTTGAGATCCCTATGAAGAAATGTTGTCTTCACATCCATCTGTTCTACCTCAAAATCAAAAGCAACGACAATAAATAAAAGTAGTCTAATAGAAGCTACCTTGGCAACAAGAGAAAAAATATCACCAAAATAAATTCCCGACACCTGGGAATAACCTTTTGCTACCAACCGAGATTTGTATTTCTCCACCTTGCCTTATGCATTCATCTTCTTCTTAAACACCCATTTGCTGCCAATGGGTTTCCTTCTAGCTGGCAACTCCACCAGATCCCAAGCCTCATTTTTGTGCAAATATGCCATTTTAACAACCATGGCCTCTTTCTAGAGTTTTCCATCTTCTGAATCTATTGCTTCCCTGATAGTTCTAGGATCGTCATTAGTAATATATAAAGAAAAATTTGAACAAAAATAAGTTGGACTATACCTTTCTGGTTGCCTTCTTTCTTGAACTGATCTTCTCACAGCTAGAGTTTGTGGCTCTTCACCTTTTAGTTCCTCTTCTGTTGTAGAGTTTGATTCCTCCTCCTTTAGCTCAAACTCTATCTTCTCAGGTTTCTTTGGTAGGAATTCATGTTTAATAACATCTTTCACCTCTCTAAACACCACATTGTGGTTTTAAACAACCTTCCTAGTTTCTAAGTTCCAAATCTTATAACCTTTTAAACCATCCTTATACCCAAGAAAGATGCACCTTTTAGATTTACTATCCAACTTGGTTCTTTTCTCCTTTGGAACATGTACATATGCATCACATCCAAATACCCTTAGATGTGAAAGAGAGGATTTCTTACCAGTCCATACCTCTTGTGGAGTCTTATCCTCCAACACTGATGAAGGTGATTTGTTGACCAGGTGACATGCAGTCTCCACCGCCTCTACCCAGAATTCTTCTCCTAACCTGGCACCACTAAGCATGCTTCTTGCCTTTTCCATCAATGTCATGTTCATTCTTCCTACAACTCCATTTTGCTAAGGTGTGTATGGAGTAGTCTTCTGTCATGCTATACCACACTTCTTATAGAACTCTTCAAATTCCTTCTTGAAAAACTCTCCACTATTATCTGTCCTTAGCACCTTTATCTTCTTCTTTGTCTAGTTTTCCACCAGAGCCTTAAATTATTTAAACCTATCAAAGACATTAGATTTCTTCCTGAGGAAATATATCCATGTATTCCTTGAGAATTCATCTATAAATGATACATAGTACATAGACTTACCTAGTGATGGAACCAACACAGGTCCAAACACATCACTGTGCACAAGCCGTAATATATGTTTCACCCTCTTAACACCAGAGGGGAAACTCACCCGATTTTTCTTCCCATATACACAATTTTCACATAAATAAAAATCTAGAGTGAAATTAGACATACCTTCTACCATACCATTACCATGAAGTACTCAAAGGCCCTTTTCTCCAATATGGTGAAGCCTTTGATGCCATAGCATGGTCTTTGCTCCAAAGGCCACTAGATTTTATGATCCACTTTCAGGAACCACAGAACGGTTGCACCCATCAATAACAATTCTACCCTGAAGCTTGTACAAAGTTCCAATCCGAACTCCCTGTATCATTACCATTTCTCCTCAAGCCATCTTGCATGTATCTTTCTCAAACAAATTTTTTACACCTGCATCATCCATCTTTCTTACAGAAATCAGATTTCTAGCCAATGCAGGAATATGCGGAACACCCGTAAGCATTCTAATGCTTCCACCTTGTAACTTCAACTTGAATTTTCCTCAACCAACGATTCTAGCCTTCCTGTCATCCCCTAAGAAGACATCAACACCATCATATTTATCATACTCATAGAACCACTCCCTATGGGGAGTGCAGTGAAAGGATGCACCTCATTCAATCAACCATGCCTCATGATATACATGTGTAATTGAAGAAGAAGCCAAGTACACATCGCCACCTTCATTTGAGATGGTTTTTGCCTCTACAAAAGGAGCATCATAAGATCCCTTTCCTTTCTCAGAAGCTTTAGATCTACATTCCTCTTTTATGTTCCCTTCCTTTTTGCATTTCCAACACACCTTTACATGTTTTCTTGGAGATTTAGATCTCCCTCTAGATTTAGATCTCCCACTCAAGGATTTATTTTTGTTTATGTTCTGGGACCGTCATCCTACATACACAACATTACCATTCTATACCTCCGTATTTTTCCATCTCATCTCCTCCGATAGCAAGGATGAGACTATTTCATCAAACTGCAAGGTAGTCGCATTGCTACCTATTGAAACAACCAGACTATCCCACGAATCTGGTAGAGAACACAACAAACTGATGCACTTATCTTCATCTGAAATTTTTATATCAACAAAGAACAACTGGGTTACCAGAGTATTAAAGGCGTTCAAATGCTATGTCACCAAATCTCCATTTTTCATCCTCATGTTATACAGCTTTTTCTGTAGGAATAGTTTATTCACCAAATACTTAGATTGGTACAAAGTCCCTAACTTGTCACACAAAGCCTTCGCTGAAGCTTCCCCTGATCCACTCAACAATACTGAATCTGAGATACACAATTATATTGTGCTCTTTTCCTTCTGATCTAACTTCACCTAGTCTTCAACTGACATTATCGTTGGTTTAGTACCTGGATCTACTGTGATCCACTAATCTTTATCCACCAGCAGATCCTCTATCTTGAGTTTCCACAAATCAAAACTTTGACCATTAAATTTCTTGATCTCTATATTTCCACTCCTATCCATCTTCTTTCACCACAAGAATCGATCCTACTGATCTCCCACTAAACAGGGTCTACCACCGGCCCGAGCAAAACCCCTCAGCAGCAAAGGTGTCCCCTTGAAGCCAAAACAACTCTGATACCAAATGTATGTTTTAACCCTGTACAGAAATTACCTACATACGACTTCTAAAAATGAAAAATAAACAATGGCAAGAGCATAAAACATAAAATATATATACACAAATATTTTCCCCTGGATCCCAAAACTGGGACTACGAGATTGATTTGTCATGATATTCCTTTCAATGGTACAATACATATATATACATGTCAAATCATCCATAAACCCCAATCCATTAACCCTAAATTAGAACATAATTATAGTTCCCTTCACTGGATCTACAAAATACCAAGGGTAGAAAACCATCATGCCCAAAACCATGCACAAAACCACATGTAGGTTCGCCCATCTAATATAGGGTCTAAAACCAAATTCCTTATGGTGTTGCCTTGGACCCCATAGAGGGGGGCTACTTCCCCTCTCAAATCCCCCAATAGGGGAGGCTGCCACCCCCTGTTGTGCCCGACGCAAAGAACAGGGGGGCCTATTGCACCCCCTGTGACCCCCCCCACCCCGACACATGGGCTAGTTGTGGAAAGAATATAACGCACACCTAACACTCTTTGCCTCCTTACCCAGAAAAAGAAGAAGGTTAGCCAGGTTGGGTAAATCCCAGGACTCCATAAACCTTGTAGAATAGTTGTTGTAAGGTAGTGAACCTCAAACTCATGAGGAGGACCCTCCTCAAGAACATGAAATGGAGGCATCCCAAGTTTTAGAGGGGTTGGAAAACATTTTGTATTCAAGGGACCTTGAATTTGTTGTAGGTTGTTGAAAGGATTCTCCAGAACAGATGACATCACCCATATCTCTAGCCTCTCCTCCTGATTCCATTGCTACTATTATTTTGGAGCCTTCAGGAGAGCCTAAAAATATTAAAGAACACTCTGTTGACTCTGTCACAAACATTGAGGAACCATCCCCTTCTAAAGAGGTATAGTCTCCTCGGGGAAATATGGAGCGAAAATCCAATGACGATTCTACCAAGTGATTCGGATTTAAATAGGAATGCAACAAATTACAGAGATAACCATAAACACAAAGATGAAATGGAAATAATACTTCATTTCATTAATGTAAAATATTGAAATATGCTTACGAATGAAAATGAAAATAAACCAGCTAGGGCGATGATAGCTTCGCTGAGAAGAGATGTGGTGGCTACATGCCTCTGAACTACCTTACAATGAGGCTCAAGGGCTTTTTTATTATTGAACAATAAGAGAAAACCCTAAACAACCAAAACCCTAACCCGAGGAGATCTAACACCAAGAGTTTATGGTCCCCGTTGGGGTGAGTTGGACAGCCAACTTCTCGGGATCATGACTTGGTCATATTATCTCCATTTGATGCGCATGATAACCTGTTGGAAAGATCTCTCTAAGGACTACGACAAAAAAGATGATTTTTGACAAAAGATCATTGGTAGGTAGATTTCCAAAAAAACATCATTTAGGGCCTCAAAATGGCTCCGGAAGTTTAGGACCCGAAAAACTGCTAAAACTAGTAAATTGTGCTACAATAAAGGAAACTGAAAAATTGAAAGAAGCAATGGTGGGGGTCCAAGTGGAATTGGCGGGTGGACACCAATATCCACTTGGATCATTCTTCCCCCCTTAGGAAGCAATGGTCCCCATTGCGTTGATTTCCTCTGTGAGATGAGGAAACTTCTACTGAACTTGGTCCCTAGTGAGCCACTTGCCCTGGTGAAGGAGTTTTCCTCCTTTGACAACTCGATACAGTTGGATATTCTGTTGGTGAGTATGCTTGATCTGTGTGTTCATGATACGATCAGTTGCAGCTTGTTCCATGCAATATGGATTTAACTCTATGGGTGTGAGTTGTTCAGCAATGTTGGATGTGTCTAGTAATGGTGGAAAGTATGGTCAAAGGTGGTCCACAATGAACACTAGGTGCAGGCCAAGGAATGCGGGAATGCTAAGCTCAAATGCATTATCTCCCATAGCCTTGGTAATGGTGTATCGATCATATCGAAGTGGTTTGAGTTTCCGATAGGCTCCGATAAGGCATTCCTTTTGCAAATGCAACTAGACTTTGTCGCCCACCTAAAACTTGTGTGGCACCTGATGTTGATCATGTCGTTGCTTGTACTTGGAATTTGATTTCTCCAAAATGTCATGGACCTACTGGTGAATATGTTGGATGTGCTCAATGAAGTTTTTTGCCTTATCTGTTTCGGACTGGACATGAGCCGAATCTATGTGAGTAGCTGCAAATGGCATGGCCACATCAATGGGACATAGTGGCTGGAATCCCGAGCCCACCTGAAAAGGGTTGTGGCTAGTCGAGCTTTGGAGAGACCGTTGTAGCTGTGTTGAACATAGGGGAGGCTCTTGTCCCATGTGTGTGGATGCTTTGAGTTGTACATGCGTAGAATGTGTACGATCATCCTGTTGACAACCTCTGTCTAGCCATCAGTTTGAGGATGGAAGGTTGTGGGCTTAGTGAGTTTGGTGTCCAACATCGACTAGAGACTAGACCAAAATGTACTGAGGAACCTATTGTCACAATATAAGATGATAGACTGTGGAATCCCAAATTGTACCCACACTCATTCAAAGAAGAGTTTAGCAGTGGCTTCTACTATGATATTCTTCTTGCAGGCCACCATAATGGCCATCTTCGAGAACCTGTCGACAACCATAAAAACACAGTCATTTCCATGCTTAGTGGAAGGAAGGCCTAAAATGTAATCCATGGAGATGGATTCCCAAGGTCGACTATGGGTAGGCAACGGGGTATAGAGGCCTTGCTTCTTGATGGTCGGTTTGGCAATGACGCAGGCAGTACATGATCTGATGTACTTCCCGACATCATGTCGAAGATTTGGCCAATAGAAATACTTCTGCAGTATTGCCACCATTTTCTCAACCTCAAAATGCCCAGTAGCCCAACTCTAGTGTTCTTCCCAAATCATCTTGGCACGCTCGCTTGAAGGAACACAAAGGTGACCCAGGTGGCATAACTAAGCATCCTCGAGGTGAAAATCTAGAACATGTTGACCCTCCAAGAGTGTCTGATATGTGTGGCCGAATTCTGGGTTGCTTTTGTAGAGAAGTGGCCAGTTAGAAGTCTCATGCCCACAAGAGTTGAGCATGGTGGTTAACACCATGATCGGTGGTTGAATGAGGCAATTTGCAATATTATTGGTGTTGACCTTCTTATACTTGATATTCAAATGGAAATATTGTAGGTATGTGGACCACTTCTAATGGCGATCATTTTGCAATTTCCCTTGGGTCTGTATGAACTGTAGGGGTCGGTGGTCTTTGTGGATGACTGTTTCCTTCCCTAAAATGTAATGCTTCCATTGTCGATGGGCCTGCATAATGGAATACATCTCTTTATCATAAGTGGGATACTTCCAGACTGTTTCTGAAAGTGTCTCACTATGATATACCACCAGATGCCCATGTTGAGTAAGGACTACCCCAATAGCATAGTTAGAGGCATCTGTCTCGACCTCAAATGGTTGTTGCAAGTCTAGTAATGTGAGCAGTGGTGCCAAGCAGAGGCAATATTTAAACTCTATGAATGCCTTCTATTGAGATTTAGACCAAAATAATTTTGCTTTCACTCCTCCCTTGGTGACTAGACTCAAAGGCCAAGTGATATGAGAAAATCTCAACACAAACCTATAGTAGAAGTTGGCAAGACCTAGAAAGTTGTGAAGCTCTGTCAGAGTGGTTGGATATGGCCAATCCCGAATGACTTGGATCTTGGCTGGACCCACATGCACCCCCTGTTCATCAATAATGTATCCTAGATACTAAACCTAGGTCATGCCAAAAGTGCATGTCTCCAAATTGGCACATAACTTGTGTTGTCGCAGTGTTTGGAGAACCTGTCTGGTGTGGTGGAGGTGCTCTTTCCAACTCTAGCTGAAGATCAGGATGTCATCCAAGTATACCACTACAAATGAGTTGGTGAATGGCCGCAAGATGCAATCCATTAGCCTCATGAAGGTTGCAGGAGCATTCGTTAATCCGAAAGGCATAACCAACCATTTTAAAAGGCCCTCCTTGGCATTGAATTTAGTCTTCCACACATTGGAGGGTTCAATTGGTACCTGGTCATATCATGACTTCAAATCAATCTTGCTGAAATATTTTTCCCCCTTCAGTTGGTCCAGGAGGTCATCAATCTGTGGGATCGGGTACCTATTACAAACAGTGATCTTGTTCAACACCTAATAGTCAATACAGAGTCTCCAAGTCCCATCCTTCTTCTGTACCAACACGATTGGGCTCCCATAGGGTGATGAAGTTGGACGAATGTGGCCTTTCTGCAGCAGCTCCTGAATCTGCCTCTTGATTTCATCGTTCTCTAGAATGGAGCATTAATAGATTGGTCCATTGGGCAGTGGTGCACCTGTGCTCAGATCGATGGAGTGATTGACCTGACAGTGCAAAGGAACCCCTATGGGGGAGGTGAAGATGTCCTTGTACTCCTCCATGACCTTGTCCATCTATAGTTGTCGTGTGGAGGGGCCCAGTCTAGAGGTTATGGCCACCATCTTCTTCTTTCCTTGAGGGTGTATAATTAGGAAAACAAATTTCCTAGTTTTGGAAATGAGCTTACTGCATTGTTTTGCAGTAACCAAAGAGATGGCGATAGGTGGTGCTATCTCTGGTATCCTGTACCACTTATTTCCCAAAGTAAAAATAACAGCACGGGACCTTGTTTCATACACAACATGTCACTTCCACAAGTATGGTTTTCCTAATAATACATCAAAAACTTCAAGGGGAGAAATGTCACACAATACCTCATCCGTGAAGGGCTTGATGTTGTATGGAAGACAACACTACTGGCTCACATGAAGATCCCGTCCTTGGTAAAGCCACCCGATGGTGTACCGTTTTGGATGTGTTATGGTTGGTAAGCCCAACTACTTCATGACCTCTGTCGAAATGAGGTTCTTTTGGCTCTTGCTGTTGAAAATGAACTATAGCGGGGAGCCCGTTACCCACATCTGGGAGTGGAAGAGATGCTCCTCCTCCTCTAGATCTTCAGGTTCCTCCTTCTGGATCTTCATGGTGGAAATGGTGGCATTGGGCTCCGCATCAATAATCTGCTTCCCTTTGTCACTCCCCTTGTCAGGTTCTGACTCAGAGTCAGAACATGCACCTAATTCTGAAACCTTTAGCTCAGCCACCAGTGACTGCTTGGCCCAACACTCACATGTGTTCTGAGTGGAGCTCTTATGGAACTCACACCAATTTTCCGTGTCCTTTTTCGGCTTCATGGTGCTATTATTTGCTTGCAACTTTGTCGGGTTGTCTTGGGCCACCCGCCTTGTCGTTGTCCTTTGTTCTGCAATTTGGGGGCACCTTTCCCTTGCTTCGAGTTCACAAATCCAAAGCCTCACTTCTTTTGTTTAAAATTTTGCTCGACCTTGACGGCATATCGATATGCCATGTCGAGTGAGGAGATGTTCAGGAATTCTATTTCTTCCTGGATGTACTTGTGCAGGTAGTCGCATTATTTGAGTACCAAATGCTACTCTAAATCCTTGATACCCAACTTTGTGTGAAGAGTATGGAAAATATTTGTAAACTCTGGCACATCTTGGTCCCTTCCCTGCCACAGCGTGGTCCACTTTATGTATTGATCCTCATAGCTTTTGACAAGGTAGTACTGCTCCTTGATGGCATCCTGGAATAAATTCCAAGTGGGTGCGGCTAAAAATAGTGAGCATTTACTTTCATCCTTCTGCTTGCAGTAGGTTTCCCACCAGTCCTTGACATGGGGGGTTGCTTTGGGAAGAGCAAAAATAATCTTTTCCCAACTGGAAAAATCATGAATAGAAAAATAACCCTCTAGCAAATTTAACCATTTATCAATGGTATCTATGTCTATCTGACCCTCGAATATGGGGATTTCAAAATTAACTTGTACCTTAAATAGTGTGGCACTTCCAGAGTAGCTGCCAAAAGTAGATGTGTCACCCTTGGGTAGCCGCTAAAGGATTTGGGCAAAGTTCTCCATCATCGTGTTCCTTTGTCGCTCGAGGGCTTCTTCAAGCAAGATTTTGATAGGATCTCCTGCCCCCTCATCTTTCTTTTCATCCGCCATGGAAGTTCGTCGAGATTTGCGAGGATGGTCTTGCAAAGGTTCGACCAGTTCAAGCCCTAACTCCTTATATCTCGACCTTGTTAGGGACATGCAAAGAAAAACAGAGAAAAAAAGTAGACCGCTCTGATACCACTGATCCAGATTTAAACGGGAACACAAAAAATTACAAAGATAACCATAAACAAAGAGATGCAGTGGAAATAATACTTCATTTCATTAATGTAAAATACTGAAATATGCTTACGAACAAAAATGGAAATAAACCAGCTAGGGCGATGGTAGCATATCTCTGAGGAGAGATGTGGTGGATACATGCCTCTGAACTGTGTTACAATGAGGCTTAAGGGCCTTTTTATTATTGAACAATAAGAGAAAACCATAAACAACCAAAACCCTAACCCGAAGAGATGTAACCCCAAGATTTTATGGGCCCCGTTGGGGTGAGTTGGACAGCCAACTTCCCGGGGTCATGACTTGGTCATATTATCTCTGTTTGACACGCATGATAACCCGTTGGAAAGATATCTCCGAGGACTACGACGAAAAAGACAAGTTTAGACAAAACTTCACTGTCGTTAGAGTTCCCAAAAAATGTCGTTTGGGGCCTAAAATGGCTCCAGAAGTTTAAGACCTGAAAAACTGCTAAAAATAGTAAATTGTGCTACAATTAAGGAAACTGAAAAATTGAAAGAAGCAATGGTGGGGTTCCAAGTGGAATTGGTGGGTGGCCACCAATATCCACCTGGATCACCAAGGGACCCCATGATGGTAGAAAACTTGTTGAATCTATAACATATGATAAAATCAAGCATGCTGAGGAACTGGTGACTAAAATTATAGTAGCCATTGTTGTTTTTCCCTCTCCTCCAGTTACCCTAGCCAAAAAATTTATGCAAGATATTAATAGTGGATTAAGAAACAAACGAGAAGACAAGAATAGTAAATAAATGGCGTGGTTAAAGAAATAAAATAAGAAATTAAAGAGAAGGGCGTGATAGCTCAAAATATGGCTATGAAATAGTAAACTTTAGAGGTAGTCTGAGAAAAGGAAAGAAAGGAAGTAGTAAGTTCAAGAAAACGGGACCCAAACTGAAAGTGGAAACCTTATTGTTACTTCTACTATGGGGACTCAAACTGAGTTGGAATTGTCTACTATTGAAGTTGGAACTCAGACATAAATGCCAACTTCTACTATAAGAGGAATACAGACTAAACATGTCCCTCCATACACTCTTATGATTGTACAAGCTACAATCCAAGTCTTGAATAGGAAAATGGAAGAATAGTGAGAAACCATAACACGATATCAAAAGGAACTAGTTCCCTAGAAAAAAACATCATGAGTTATTACAAAAACTTAAGGCATTATCAATCACAAAAGATGAAACATATGCCAAGTTGTGAGCAGCAAAGGGGAAGATTAAATCTCTAAAAACGGCTTGAAAAAACTATAGAAGAAATAAAAGAAGCATGTTGTTTATACTTAGATGCCTTGGCATGCAGGTCACCAACTAGGAAATATGCTTTAGTTTTGTTGGGGTGATACTTAAATGTCAAGGTCAAGGTTGTCCAATCGGGGAAACCTTATGAATTTAATAACGTTTCAGAGTTTATTGACTCCTTTCATAAACAAGATGATAACACATGGTATTTCCTCTGTGAGCTATAAATGCATAATTTCTTTCTAAAATATCAAACATATGAGAACCCTACCCCTTTCATAGGAGATGTAAAATTTCAAGCTTTCATATCCTTTCCTAAAAATCAAATTAGATGGTAAAAATCTTATAACATGTTTTGAAGCCGAGAGCTTGGTCTCAGCCTCTAGGTCAGAGGAGAAACACGAAGTCCTTTACGCATGCTCATCTACCACAAGAGATTCATGGAGCAGTTTGGGATTGTCAAATCTTGAGCACCCATTCATAAATACATATTGAAGTTAGGGTTAGAATACCTATTGGTTATTAAGTCTTAGGCTTTGCAAGGAGACAAACAAAGCTGGAAGGCCTCAACTAGGTAAATAAAAAACAAGAGGCCCTTCAATCATAGAAATTTTCAAGCTGCAATGGATACGGAAGGAGATTATGTCCACATGGAATTAGAAGAGGGCCCTAAATAGATAGGGTGTAGATATAGGTACCCAATAATTTTATGCCCTCAAATTGATTATAAGGTCAAGTATGACTTAACTAAAGCAAGTAAGTATGTCACTCTCTAGGATATCCAAATAAGGAATGGTTTCCAACATTATGGAGAATATTATTACCCACCTTACTCTTTATTACTCTCCATGTGGATAATTTGTTTGCATGAGTTCATTCAAATAGGTAAGTTGGGGGGAGATGTTAGGCTTCATAATTGAAAATTTTTCTTACCCTGTTTCCTTATCCTTTCGTTAGTTTTCTAAGTCTTTTATGTATATAATATGGTAATTTGTGTGTTGTAAACTTTAGAAAGTAGTTAACAAAGTGTTTCATAATTTAATTCTCTAAATGAATTGATCTAACCATGAAAATATGAGCTATCTTACAATTTGAAATGATAGCTAATAGGGATTTCGATAAGCAGATATTGTTCCCTCGATAGCTAGACAAGAGCGAGTTACATGGAGTTGCTCGGGTTAGTTGTGACCTGGATAAGCGAGATTAACAATCATCATGGAAAGACCAACTATGAACGAGATTGTTTCATATATTTTGAGGGAAATTAATACATTTTGTAACTTGAATTTAGCATCCTAAGAATCTTTAAATTCTCAGGATCGCTCTTTTTTTTAATTATAGACTTGGTTTTTATTATAAAAGCAGGAAAAAATCTCAGTGAAATATATATATATATATATTATATATATTAATATTATATTATATATATATATATATATATATATATTTCACTCTCATGCTTAAGATCTGAGTATTATATAGACATTGTAATATTGTTGTTAATTATTATATAATGGAGACTTACATGGTTTAGCTTTAATTCTTGCATTGATTTCACTCTAAGGTGGTCAAATTCTAGTGATCACGGGCCCAATCCTAGAGTGGCTACTTCCCTCTTTGTATTATTAAATTTACATTTCATTTTTTTCATTCCTATTTTGCAATTGTTCGATTTCCTTCCAGAATTGATCATTGTTACTAAATTCTTCATTACAGCGATAGTTGCTACAACAGTTTGAGTAAATATCATTAGAATTAGATTTATGATAATTATTTTTTTGGAGCATTATTTATTTTGTCACTTCCTATGATTGATAAAGAATTGTTAAGAGCAAGGTTTGATATTTCTTTGAGCAAATTTCTTTCTAGTCAAGCGTGTTGTTTCTTTCCTATAGTTGCAGTTTCCTAGGAAACAAATTGTACTTAGCATAATTTTTTTTAGAATTTTTAATGATTTGACTACCTTAAATAAGTGCTTGATTGTTTGAATTTATGAAGTTGTGAGTAAATTTGTTCTTTTAGGAAATCATAGTTGTTTCTTGTGTTTTCATGCATTTACCTTTCAATAGGACTAGACAAACTAGATTACATAAGCATTATTCTTTCCACATACATTGTGGACAACCTTGAAATAACTAGATGAGTTCCGGGTTGACAATTTAATGTTTAAAGGTATGTTATTCTTTTTAAAGAACAATTAATTAACCCAACAGTAGGGTTTATAAAGGTTAAGGTTTTAATATTAGGAGTAATGTAGGTTATGGTCGGTATAGGGGTTATAAATGTTATGGAATATTATGGTTATTAGTTAAAAGATATAATCATTAGTAATAAGTGGATAAGATTTTTAAGGGTTAGACATGATAAAGACAGGGGTTATATGTTAACAAAAACGTGAGTTATGTGCTTTGACAATAAGGGGTTATTGGCAAGGAAAACTTTAAGGATGGAAGTTTATCTTAAAGTTTAGAAACCTTGGTGAATCTTACTAGTCCATAATATGCAAATTGTAAAATGTTTGACAATATTTTGTAAAATTATTTATATTTATAATGATTTTATATTAGTCTATATAATTTTTTGGTGATTTTTGAGGTAAAATGGTTTTATGCAATAAAATGTGGGCAAATCATTTTTAGAAAAGATGGAAATTGGAAAATCTTTTTCAGAAAAAACATCGAAAATTAGCTCACCTGCGAATATTAGCCCCTAAAATTTTCCCTGGTTATTGGGGTTTGAGGGTATTGATAGAGATTAATATATAGATGCAATAAGGACTAGGGGCCGTATAGGTTTCTATATAGGGGTTACAATGGTTGGGGTGTGGGGTCATAGGGGTTTCTTATTATAGGTTACAATGGTTGGAGATTATAGGGTCAAGTGTGAGAATTTATCATAAATAAGTATTATAAGGGTTCTTATGGGATATAATAGTTTATGGTTAGACATTATAGAGATTAAAAATGACAAGGATTTTTTCAAAAATGAAAATATTTAAAGAAATGTGCCTATATTTAAATTTTTGCTCAAGTGGTACAACAATTGTTTTACAAGTGATTTAAGGTCCCAACACTCCAAGATAGCCTAATCTGTGAAGGGATCGGATGATGTCCAGAAAATTGTGGTTCATGCCAAACAAACTCGTGCATTGCCTCTTATGCTAGCAAAGAGATGCTTAATTAGATAGTTTATGGGCCTATGACCCTTGTCACAATATTTGAATCTCTATGTTGATAAAAATTGGAGACAGGTTATTCAAGGATAACTTTTTGTTTCCTTCTATGGGAGAGGATTTTTCTCTTTCCTCTTCCAAAAGAAAGCAGATTGAGATCTAATTGTTTAAAGTGGGCCATAAATTATGGGTGGTTAGGGTTTGTATCTAAATTGATGGAGTCCATATTTCAACCCATAAATGATGTTCCATTAGTTTTCATGTTTGGGATAAATTACCATATTTTCCCCTTCATTGTTGAAACGAGGACACCTTTAGGAACATTGGAAATATTATGGGTCACTATATCGGTTGGGTAGAACCACAAGAAGATATGCAATTGTGTGCCATGATTTGGGTAGAAGTGCATCTTGATAAGTGACTCTCAACATCAATAAATATATAATTAGATCATTTGACTCATTATCAGTAAGTGGATTATGATCAACTAACATTTAAATGTAAGAATTATCATGAATATGGGCATTTTTTTTGAAGATGCTAAAAATCGTAAGAAATCCATAAAAGTATTGAGGAAGGAGAATAATAGTGGAAACAAAAAAGAATAAAGGGTTCCCCCATAAAAGTATATCCATAAGAACATAGGAAGGAAATGAGTTGGGACTTAAAGGCCCTTAATCTCTAAATAAAGCAGGTGCCAAAGTAGAAGAATCATCCTGTAACAAGAATAAAGGTTTGGTAGGGAACAAATTTGAAGCCCTCAATCAAGCGTGTTATAGGTCATTTTGTCACATCCAATCTAATGGCCTTGAAACTAGATCAATCAACATCTTTTGACATTTTTCATTCATCCCTTGGAAAGCCAAGAACATCCGCTCTCCAAAATTTCCAAGAATTATGGGTTAAACAGCTCAAAACCCTAAGTTTTAGCCCCATCGCCTTAGCCTTCATGAAAAATACATTGTTGTAAGTTGTACATAGAGAAACCCCACTGACCAATGCATGGTTCTTTTACTACAAGTTTGATGGCCTCTAGAATTCCATAAAAATAAAAAATAATTTTGAAACTTCTCTTTCAAGAAGATTCCCTAGTGGTTTTAACTATTTACTATTAGATTAGATCTTGAACTCCTAATCTTGAGGTCTTATCTCTTATCCCTAGAACTTATCCTCCCTCTAATGTGGATCTAATTCTTAGAATGATAAATACCAAACCACCCCTTTTACCCTATAAATTCACTTCCTTTCAAAGATTTTGGATTGGATTTTGGAGACTTATTTATGCCCTCGTGTTGTTGCTTTGTGTCTAGAGATCCATTATCCATCCATGCAGTTGAGTTGAGATTGAAGGCTTGATTTGTGCCAAAGGAAGTACAAGATAGTTGCGATAAATCTATTCTAGGTTTTAACCCTGTACAAAAATTATCTGCAAACTAATTCTTAAAAATTAAAAACAAAAAAATATATAATGGTGAGAAACACAAAACAAATACACAAATATTTTCCCCCGGATCCTAAAATCAAGGCTACCAAATTGATTTTCATTATGTTCCTTGCAATGTTACAATACATATATATACATGTTGAAGCATTCATAAACCCTAATCCATTAACCCTGTATTAGAACATAATGTTAGTTCCCTTAACTGGATCTAAAAAATATCATGGGAAGAAAACCATGATGCCCAAAACCATGTGCCAAAACCATAGGTACATCTTCCCAACTAATATAGGGTCCAAAAATAATTTCCTAGGGCACTACCCCGAACCCATTGTAGGGGGGCTACCGCCCCCCTGAACAACCCGATAGGGGGGCTTGCACCCCCTCTGTGAGCCCCCTACAATGCCTAACACAATGAACATTGGGGCCTGTCACCTCCCCCACACATGTGACTAGTCGTGGAAATAATATAACACACACCCAATATTCTTCCACTTGTTGTTTTCTTTTCAACATAGCAGGTCATAGGAGAGCTTAGTCATTGCTCCAACCCAGCAACACCCATTGTTTCTCTACACCAAAAAAACTTCTCAGTGCTCACAAAATTTGTAAATGCATCTATAGCATTATTCAAAGTGTCCACCTTTACCAGCCACACCTTTTTGTCCTCAACCATATCCCTCACAAAGTAATATTGAACATCAATGTTCTTTGTCTTTGAATGATAAGCAAGGTGCTTTGCCAAGAAAATTGCACTTTGGTTGTCACAGTCTATCCTTATAGCTCACTGTACTAACCCCATACTTGCACATAATGTCTACAACCAAATTAATTCCTTACTTACATGAGCAGCTTCCATGTATCCTGCCTTTGTAGTTGAGAGTGCCATTATAGACTATCTTTTGCTCATCCAACTGACTGCACCTCCAAATAGGTTAAACACATACCCACTTGTAGATCTTCTCTGATCTAGATCTCCAGCCCATTCTGCATCGATGAATCCATGAATGTCCAAAACTCTGTCCAATCCTATTCGTCCTTGGTAGCACAGACCATAATCACTAGTGCCACACAAATACCTGACAACCTGCTTCACTATTGTCTAATGCTCCTTCCTTGGTTTTAACATAAACCTGCTCAATCCTCTAACTGCATGTGTAATGTTTGGTCTAATATAGACCATTGCATACATCATGCTACTAACTGCACTTGCATATGGAACACGGTACATGTCCTCTTCCTCTTCTTACATCTTAGGACATTGTTCAGCAAATAACTTTACACCTACAGGAATAGGGACCTTCACCAGTTTACTATATTGCATATTAAACCTCTATAGTATTGTCTCGACATACTTCCTCTAGTTTAAACAAAGCTTCCTCTTTCCCCAGTCTCGTTTAATTTCCATGTCCAAAATATATTTTGTAGCACCAATATCCTTCATGTCGAATCTGTAAGATAATTGGGTCTTCAAATCCTAGATAATTTCTTTGTCATTTCCAATCAACAACATATCATCCACATACAATACCAGATAAATAACATGGTCACCATTTAATTTAAAATACATGCAGTGACCTTCTTTGCTTCTGGTGAAGCCAAGTCCCCATATATATTTCGTCCACCATAGGAGTACTCACTGGAATAGTCCTGGCAAATCCTGGGCTAGACATTGCTCTGCATGATACTCATTATGTGGTTGCACATTCCCATTATGTACTCTCTATGAGAGCTGTTTCTGCTTCATCTACAGGATTTCACTTCCGGTGGGTAAATCCTAGTCGAACATACCCTGAAACTTTAGGTCAAATCCATCTTCTTCGGATCACTCTTTTCGCTCCTCTTTTCGGGGTGAATTCGACTCTTTCCCATGCATTTCTTGGGTTGTCGGTAATGCCACGTCGCATTCCAGATTATCCAGATGCTTACGCTGGATGGAATGCGCTTAGCAATTTCGGCCCTTATGTATCCGTAGGTGGGGTTTTTCATTTCTCCGGAGAAGCCGAGTTGGTGAACGAGCTCTTCCACGTGGGGCATATCAAATTTCTGATACTCCATCCATGTTGACTATTTTAACCCATACAAAGAATTTTTTAACCTGCATACCAATTATTTCTTACCCTTCACCATAAATCCTTTAGATTGCTTCATGTAGATCTCTTCTTCCAAATCTCTGTGAATAAATTTTCTCTTCACATCCATCTATTCTACCCCAAAATCAAAAGTAGCAGCAACAGATAAATCAATCTAATAGAATCTACCTTGGAAAGGGGAGAAAAAATATCACCAGAATCAACTCCTAACACCTCGGAATAACCTTTTCTACCAACTGAGCTTTATATTTCTCCACCTTACCTTTTTCATTCATCTTCTTCTTAAGCACCCATTTGCTTCCAATGTATTTCCTTCCAGCTGGAATCTCCACTAGATCCCAAGCCTCATTTTTTTCCAAAGATGCCATTTCATTAACCATGGCCTCTTTCCATAGTTTCCCATCCTCTGAATCTACTGCCTCTCTGACAGTTCTAGGATCATCATCAATAATAGATAAATAAAAATTTGAACAAAAAGTAGATCAACTATACCTTTCTGGTTGCATTCTTTCTTGAACTGATCCTCTCACAGTTGGATTTTGTGTCTCTTCATCTTATGATTCATGTTCTATTATAGAGTCTGATTCTTCATCCTTTAGCTCAAACTCTATCTTCTCAGGTTCCTTTGGTAGGATGTCATTTTTAATAACATATTTCACCTCTCTAATCACCACATCTCGATTGTACACAACCTTCCTTGTTTTTGGGTTCCAAAGCATATAACCTTTTAAACCATCCTTATACCCAATAAAGATGCACCTTTTAGATTTACTATCCAAATTTGTTCTTTTCTCCTTTGGAACATGTACATATGAATCACATCCAAATACCCTTAAATTTGAAAGAGATGGTTTCTTACCAGTCCATACCTCATGTGGAGTCTATCCTCCAACATTGATGAAGGTGATCTCCACCGTCTCTGTCCAGAATTTTTGTTCATTATTTATGCAACTCCATTTTTTTAAGGTGTGTATAGAGTAGTATTTTTTCATGCTATACCACACTTCTTACAAAAATCTTCAAATTCCTTCTTGCAGAACTTTCCACCATTATATGTCCTCAACACCTTTATCTTCTTCTATGTCTGGTTTTCCACCAGAGCCTTAAATTCCTTAAACCTGTCAAAGACTTCAGATTTATTCCTGAGGAAATATATACATGTATTCCTTAAGAAGTCATCTATAAATGATGCATAGTACGAAAACTTACCCAGTGATGGAACCAACATAGGTCCAAACACACCACTATGCACAAGCTCTAATATCTCTTTCACCCTCTTAGCACCATAGGGGAAACTCACCCAATTTTTCTTCCCATGTACTCTATGTTCATAGAAATCAAAATCTAGAGAGAAATTATGCATACCTTCTACCATACCATTACCATGAAGTATTTGAAGTCCCTTCTCTCCAATATTTCCAAGCCTTTGATGCCATAGCATGGTCTTTTCTCCAGAGACCACTAGATTTTCTAATCCACTTTCAAGAACCATAGAACTGTTGTACCCATCAATAACATTACTACCTAGAAGCTTGTATAGAGTTCCAATATGAACTCCCCGTATCAGTACTAGTGCTCCCCAAACCATCTTGCAGGTATATTTATCGAACACTGTTTTTACACCTGCATCATCCATCTTGCTTACAGAAATCCGATTTCTGGCTAATGCAGGAATATGCAGAACTCCAGGAAGTGTTCTAATCCTTCCACCTTGAACCTTCAACTTGAATTTTCCACATCTGATGATTCTATCCTTCCTATCATTCCCTAAGAATACATCACCACCATCATATTTCTCATACTCACAGAACCACTCCCTATGGGGAGTGAAGTGAAATTATGCACTTGAGTCAATCAACCATGCCTCACGATCTACATGTGTACTTGAAGGAGAATCCAAGTTCACATACCCACCTTCATCTGAGGTGGTTTTCACCTCTGTAGAAGGAGCATCATCAATTTTTTTTCCTTTCTTAGGAGATTTAGATCTACAATCCCTTTTGTAGTGCCCTTCCTTTCCGCATTTCCAACATATATTTACAAGTTTTCCTAGAGATTTAGATATCCCTCTAGATTTAGATCTCCCACTCAGGGACTTTCTTTTGTTTCTATTATGGGACTATTCTCATACAGAGAAGGCATCTCCATTTTGGCTCTCGATATTTTTTCGTCTCATCTCCTCCAACAAAAAGGATCAGACTATTTCATCAAACTTCAAGGTAGTTGTATTCTACCTATAGCAACAACTAGACTATCCCATGAATTTGGTAGAGAACACAACAAACTGATGCACTTATCTTCATCTCAAATTTTTATATCAAAAGATGAAAATTGGCTTACCATAATATTAAAGGCACTCATATGCTCTATCAGTGAGTCTCCATCCTTCATTGTCAGGTTATACAACTTTTTCTGCAGGAACAATTTGTTCACTAGAGACTTAGATTGGTACAAAGTCCCTAACTTGACCCATAAAACCTTCGTTGTACCTTTCCCTAATACATTCAAAAATAATGAATCTAAGATACACAACTATATTGTTCTCTTTTCCTTCTGACACAAATTCACCATTCTTATGTTGACATTGACGTTGGTTTAATACTTGGATCTACTATGATCCACTGATCTTTATCCACCAACAGATCCTCCATCTTGAGCTTCCACAACTCAAAACTATGACCATTAAATGTCTCGATCTCTATCTTTCCACTGCTCGCCATCTTCTTCCACCACAAGAATCGATTTTGCAAATCTCCTACTGAACATGTTCTACCACGGGCTTGAGAAAAACCCCTCAACAACAAAGGTATCCCCTTGAAGTCGAAACAGCTTTGATAAAAAATGTAGGCTTTAACCATGTACATAAAATTTATCTGCAAACGAATTATATATATATATATATATATATATATATATATATATATATATATATATATATTATATATATATATATATGATATATGTATATATGTATATATGTATTATGTATATATTGTATATAATATATGTATATATATTGTATATATATATATATATATATATATATATATATATTATATATATAAAATGGCGAGAAATACAAAACAAATACACAGAGATTTTCCCCTAGATCCCAAAACTGGGACTACCAAATTGATTTTTCATTATGTTCATTTCAATGTTACAATACACATATATAAATGTTGAAGCATTCATAAACACCAATCCACTAGCCCTAGATTAGAACATAATTGTAGTTCCCTTGGTCGAATCTACAAAATACCATGGGCAGAAAACCATCATGCCCAAAACCATGTGCAAAACCCATGCATAAAACCATAGCTAGGTCTGCCCACCTAATATAGGGTCAAAAACAAAAAACCAAGGGTGCTTCCCTAAACCTCGTGTAGGGGGGATACCGCCCCCCTGAACCCCCCGACTGGGGGGGATAATGCCCCCCCCCCCCCCCCCCCACCCCCCCGTGAAAATAATATAACACACACCCAAAATCTATAAGGTTGAGATCTGCAAGGGTTGTATCTTCTTGTACATTCATTAATATAAACATTTATTTGTTTTCCTATACTTATGTCCCATTTATGCATATGTAGAGTAATTCTTTCTTGAATCATTGTTTAGAGATGTTAGTATATGACATTTGTATATTTTGGTTCTCTTGCTTGTTTTAGTTGTTTTGCAGGTTCCATTGTTAGCATTTGGAGTTGGAGCTGGAGCGTAAAAGCAAGGAGAAGAGGAGAGCTTGTGTTGGATTCCAAGTAAGTCTTTCTTCCATATTCTAAAATATCCAAGGAAAACATAAGTCTTTTTGTCTTTCTTATTTCTAGATCAAGCAACTAGATCCAGGAAGACTGCTTCTGTCTACAGAAGGAAATTATTCGTCAAACAACTTGGTGACTCCACTAGGGAATAAGATGTTCCTTTAGTGGATTCCTTTGCCTAGTCTCCTAGGACCTTTGAAAATGACTCAATTTGACTTGTCCATATAGTTATCAATCATAGGAAAGTATACTTCTAATATTTTTAGGGTTTGTTTTTCGCCTTTTAAGCAAAATCACCTCCATCACACTATATGTTCTAAACAGAGCGACACAATGCACTTATCTCTCTTTGTAAGTGTGATGATTCAAAATTTTATTGGAATCATTGCATTTTTTTGTATATTAAGTGTGACTCATTGCAATTTCTCGGTTCATTAAGTATGACTCATCTCACTTAGTCCATATACTACCTGCATTGATTCTTGTAGGATGCAAAAAAAATTCATTTTGATGCCTTGCTTTGAGTCTTGTTTTATATGCAGTGATTTTCTTGAGTCTTTGAACTAGTCAATGTCTCTATGAAGCCACAATTTCGTGTGGATTTGAGTGTTTTTTCCTTTTTTATAAGGTTTCCTTCATTTTTTCTTCTTCTTGTCAATTGGGTTTGTGATCACCTGGCTTGGTTATTGATTTGTTAAAATACTTTCATGTTACAGTTTTAACCTGCGTGAATGTTTTTTATTCAATAATATTGTCATTTTTTCATTTTTCTTTGCATTGAAAAAACAAATCATGCATTAGGGCTTTGAATTGAATTTGAATAGTACATTTGAATATCTTAATTAGGAAGTTCTTGTTTTTTTCATCATTCTTTTAAACTCATTCTTTCCCTTAGATAGACTTTCATTAAATGAAAAAGAGTTATTTTAATCATGCTAGTTGCATTATAGGAGTTCAGGTGAATTCGCTACAAGCCTTGAAATTGAAACTTAAACCAAGGTCAAGTTTAAAATTTATTCAATTAACCTAAGTAGAATTTGGAACATTAACGACACACATTTAGTGGTTTAGGCTAGAAGACGTGTTCTTGCATCGTTAAACATACGAATTGTCATTACTTGTCAGTGTTACATCATACGGATGGTTGGTTTTCCATGTACATCGAAGTATATCGGAAAATTCGTCCACGTACCTTCAGGTATATAGAATGGAGCTCCACGTACATCTGAGTATATCGAAACACTCCCATCAAACAGTTACACATTAGACAGCACTACTATGAACTGCACTTCCACATACGTCTACGTATATTTTGGAAGTCTCCATTAGGTTGCAAACCTTCCATAGGTAACTGAGTTCGTTGCCTTCTTAGCTGTGATACACTGAACACAAGATTTGGGGAGATTGCTTGAACATACCAGAAATGGTATATTACATTTCACAGTGACTTGGTAACCCTTTTTCCTAGCTACCCCTTTTTGTTTTATTTGTGTTTTTAATTTCTAAAATCAATGAATTAACTCACTTTCTACTCCTTAGTAGACCTTAGGCTGAGTCTGATCGAAATATTTCTAAAGTCTTCCAGCAAGGAAGCCATTCTAATGGGAATCCTATTCATTTTCCCTCTTTTGTAAATATTGTTGCTCCTTATATGGCTACATTGTCCCTTTCCAGATTTACCATAGGTTTACCATTTTGTTGTTTTCAACCTCCTTCATTATGAATTTCCAAACTGATTCATAACCAAGTCCTCCACCTAAACAATATCAACCTCAAGTTGACCTTTTTCCTTCTTCCCTTTATTCTTCCTCGCTTAGTGAAAGTATTGTTGTTAGTAACCAAGCTAATAAGAAGAAGAAGAGGAAGAAGAGGAAGAAGCCAAATAAGCAAGGGGGAAACCAAGCAACCATTTCTATGAATGCAACTAATGTTGAGAAACCTTCAAATCCTCGTAAAGTCAAATTCCATTGCATGCTTTGTAAGGGTATCCACCTCCTTAAGGATTTTCCTAGTATTCCTCATGTATTAGAGGTATGTTTTGTAGGCCTGTATTATCCCTTGGTGTCAACCTATAGAGATCATGCTAGTGACTAACCGTTGACTAGTGCTAATAAGGTCCACAGAAAGAAGAGTAAGGTTAAGTTTCATTGTAATTTATGTGAAGGGAATAACCTAATTCATCTTTGTCCTTATATAGATGAAGCCTCAAAATTGTTGGAAAACCTTATTGTTTTTCAACATCAACTTCCAACTAATTACCATAATATTTCCCCCAATCTGCCATTAGTTGATGAAGTGATCGATAAAAATCCATCTTTAGTCAATCCCACTCTATTTGAACATGAATCCCATGAGTCTATTCCCAACCAACCATTTGTTGAGAAAGTGGTCGACCTGATTCCACCTTTAGTTGATCCCACTCTCCCCTTAGAGAGTGACGTTCATATCGCTCAGGTTCTTCTTGTTTCTTCAAACCCTATCAAACAAGGGGGAATTTCTCCCATGCTCACAGAACCCCTTCCAACTAATCAATTTAATTCTTTTAATTGGAATCTATTGACATAACCTCGTATCCCTTCTTACATGTATTTTCATATCATGGTGAAGGCTAGTGATAAAAACATATATCAAACGATTATATATGAGGGAGATTCTGTTAGAATTCTATCTTCTACTACTTGGAAATATTTGGGTTCCCCTCATCTTGTCTCCACTGCTTTGAATCTATTAGCTTGTAATAGAAGAACCAGTCAACATTTAGGGATCCTTCCTCAACTTCCTACTACATTGGAATAAAAAACCATATATGTTGACATTATGGTAGTCGTAGGCCCCTTGGATTTGAATTTACTTCTTAGGTGAGACTACATGTACGCTATGAATGTTGTTGTGTCCACGCTCTTTTGAGTGATGTGTTTGCCGCATGATGGAAAAATTGTGACCATTTATACTCTTTCATTTGTTGGTCTTGATTTGATTTTCAATCATCCAACCTCCCTAAACATTCCCAATATGTAAGTAGTATATCCCCTACCACAGGTTTCTTGTGTGGCAACTTGTCCCATTCCTACACCTAATGATGAAAAAGAGCCTTTCACTGTTTGCTCAACTTTTTTTGACCTAAATCTAGTAGGTGATATTGTGAATCATTTACTAGGAGCATTGGAACCCGATATTTCAATTAGATCCCTTGATATGTCTTCCTATCAAATCTTTGTTCTTCTTGCTTAGAATCCATTTCCTTTTATAGCCCATGATTAAGTCAATCCTATGAGCATAGTTTATTTTCTTGTGTCAAGCTCATTAAAAAATGAAACAAGGTGCTCTAAGAAAAGTTCCTTTTCTTTTTTCAAGCTCGTTAAAAGATGAAACAGGTCCCTTGAGCATAGTTCTTTTCCTATGTCAATCTCATTAAAAAATGAAACAGAGCCCCCTCCAACTCGAGTCTTTGACTAGATCTCATAAATGTTGAGTCGAGTCTTTCCCTTGATCTCATAAATGAACCTTTATTCCATCCACCTATTAGTAACCACTAGTCTACTCAGGTGAATGAAATGAAGCTTGGGGGGCATGTGCCTAGAATTGTGTTATTATGCTAGGAGCATGAAAACTTATCTCAGGCATAGTTTTTCTTTGTTTCAAGCTTGTGTAAAAATGAAACCACTCTCAAGTATAGTTTTCCTTTATTTCAAGCTTGTATAAAAATTAAACCTATTCTCATGATAGCCACTTTTTATCATCTTGTTTCTGTGATGAGGCTTGGTTTTCTCTTTCCATCGTTGCCATATGCTTAGCCAATCATTCACTTTCACTTGGTGTTTTACCCTTTCCTGAGGAACCATTGAGATAAGTGGTCTTATTAACCTGCCTCTTGACCTCTATGTGTTTTGAGCAGTTCCATCATGACCAAAACCAGTTTCTACCCTTTATACCACTCATTCCTCCAAAAAGAGTCCTCTTTAAGCTCTTTTCAAACTCCCAACACATGAAAAGATTGTTGAGAACTTGTATTTTCGAACTCATTAAAGTAAATGAAAATAAATATGCACAGTATAAGTTTAATCCTTTTCCATACTGGATAGACTATTTATGAAAAAGGAATGCTTTAGTCGAACATGGCTAAAAGGTTCTCCTAGGTATTGTTTTATGCCCTTTTGGGCCCAAGGGACAAATTTATGAAAAGGAACCTCTTGGAGTTTTCTTTTTTGCTTCCTTTTCAAACTCTCTAAACATGAAAAGGAAGTCAATTTATACCTTCACTGGACTTGTAAAACTATTAAATAGCATTGGAATCATCAAGCATGACGATACCGAACCACTCCTTCTCACGGTTCGTTAAAAATACTCAAAGGGATTCATTTGAAGGATGAACTTATAAACCAAGCATATGTTATCCTCCTCAATCTTGTCAAAAGTAAAGAGGTATTGGCCAAAAACGGTTTGGAAATTGGGAAAATAGGGCATTAAACCTATTAATAGCAGCGAGTCACTCTTGAACATAACACTCTTTCACTACATCTTCATGACTGCTTTGGGTTGGCTAATTTGCATGCCCCTCTATTGATCACACCATAATGAAAGCCTTCATGATGGGTCTTTGAGTTAATGTTGTCAACTCCATATTAGTGTTGTCGATATGTTCAAGAGAAATTCCACCCTTAGTTGACATCTGCTACAATACCCTTATGCCTTACTTCATGTTTGTCGCTCCTGAACCATCTACTCATCATCACATTTTGTCTCAAATCTTGATACATGTTTCATTTCGTTGATGGGGGATACATTGAGGCCCTCTTGCAATAGGTTGCTTCCTATTGACATCAACATATTATCCAAGAAGTTGACTTAGAAACTCCCTTCATTTCCTTGGAGCTTGGCGTACCTCAATGGAAAGTTTCCTCACAGCAATAATTTCTCATCATTGGCCTTCGACCGGAAGATTTTGTGTGCTTTTCAACTTCAGCTCATTTATTCACACTGCATAGGTTGTATTTTAGTACCTTAAAGGACATCATCATTATCATTGGTTCCTCTCGCATCTATTGGCTTATATCATTGGCCTGTAATCAGATGGTATATACCATTAAACAAAGTCTTTCAGTAGAAATCACATGAGAGACATTTTAAGGTATATACCATGTTCGCCTCCAACACATTTATTTGCATGGTTAGACTCGTACTATTGAATGATGAGGTAGAAGACCGTAGATCTAGTTCCATCCATCTAGGTTGTAATTTCAAGATTCATACAAGATTAAAAAGTATGATGGCTATGATCATTCAGAAAGCTATCGAAGCATGGGCCCACAGTTTTTCATTAGTGGATGTCATTCTAATTATTGTACATGAACATGTAAATTGGCTTATATGTTTAGTATGGGTATGCCTACATAAGCAATGATATCGTGATGATTATGTGTTGTAACAGATAGTTGAGGATCTTGACCAATATATTCTTGATCCGAACTTGTCACATGGTAAAGAAATTTAGACCTTAGCCACTGATTTTGACTTTGTACTTTAGGGGGGAATCTATTACAGGTAATTTTTTCACATCCAATAAAATGGCCTTGAAATCAAATCAATCAACATCCTTTGACACTTTGCATCCATCCCCTGCAAAGCCAAGAACATCCTCTCTCTAAACGTTCCAAGAATTATGGTTTAAACAACTCAAAAACCTAATTTTTAGCCCCATCGCACTTAGCCTTCATGCAAACTACATTGTGCAAGTTGTACACAAAGAAACTACACTGACCAGTGCATGTTTCTTTTACTGCAAGTTTAGTGGCCTGTAGAATTCGGTAAAAATCAAAAACAAATTTGAATCTTCTCTTTCTAGAAGCTTCCCGAGTGGTTTTAACTATTTATTGTTGCATTAGATCTCGAAACTCCTACTCTTCAGGTCTTATGTCTTATCCCTAGAACTTATCCTCCCTCTGATGTGGATCTAAGTCATAGAATGGTAAATCCCAAACCACCTCTTTTTCCCTATAAATTCATTACCTCCCATAGAGTCTAGGTTGGCTTTTGGAGACTCTTAGTTATGCTTGCATGTTGCTTCTTTGTGTGTAGGGATCCATTATGCATCCATGCACTTGAGTTGTAATTGAAGGTTTGATTTGTGCCAAAGGAAGAAAAATATAGTTGGGATACATCTACAAGGTCAAGATCTGCAAGGCTTGTGTCTTTTGCTACATTCATTAATACAAAAAGTGCTTTGTTTTCCTACACTTATGTCTCATTTATGAATATGTAGAAAAATGCCTTCTTGACTCGTTGTTTAGAGATGTTAGTATATGTAATTTGTAGATTTTGGTTCTCTTTATTGTTTTAGTTGTTTTGTAGGTTTCACTTTTAGGAGAAGAGGAGAGCTTGCATTGGATTCCAAGTAATTATTTCTTCCACATTCTAAACTCTCTAAGGAAAACATAATTGTCTTTGTCTTTGTTGTTTCTAGATTAGGCCAATATATCTAGGGACTTTTCTTTTGTCCACAAAAGGAAATTATAAGTCATAAAAGGCAGATGAAGAAGGGGAAATCCCCTATCCACTACACCAAGAGATTCAACTAATAATCATCCAACACATGATTTTTTAGGGTCAAAATGACATGCCTCCCCTAAAAATCATTCCAACTTAAGAAAATTTAGCAATGGAGGAAGAGGTTATATCAGAAGAGGAAAAGGTATTGTATAACCCTAAAACCACTAGGAATCATAAAGTATCTTCAATTGATGGATTTTCAGATGAAAATTCAGTGGGTGAGAAGGTAATGCGTAGAAAACCACATAAAAAGGTAGCTTGCCACACTAACATAGATGTTATAAGTGCACATGAAAACAAGGATAAAGATCTAGTCTCTCAAAATTCATTGGAATAGGCATTTCAAGCAACCTCTAAGAAAACCCAATATAAGGACTCTAGGACAGAAAAGGACACCACACCTACAAAAAAAGGAGAAAAAAAAAAGAAATGTGATATTGCACTTGAAAAAAAGGTTAAACATAATAATACTTACTCCTTTCCATCATTTTCAGAAGTGTTAAATAAAAACTCAAGTCCATCCCATCCTTTGACAAGTGGTGGGAAAGACTACAAAGAAAGAAACTCCAACTCCGAAAAATATTCAAGATTCTTAATATATTGGGAGTGACTTTTGATCATGATGCGTTTTTGTATTAGTTTGTGTAAATGGCTCAAATATGTAATCCCAACCCATCTCAGTTAGTATGTGTTGTAAATTTTGTTAATTTTTGCGTGTCTTTTGTCATATTTACAGTTACAGGAATAATGGTTTAGATATCAAATAAATCATAGTTTTTTATTGACTTGGCATTCCAAGAAGTCATGTGTGTGAATCACATAGTTGGAATAACCCCTCTTTTGTTGTAATTATTGCATCCACAATCTAGAGTTTTATAAATATAATCTTCTCATTCTAGTTTTTTTTTAAAACATAAGTTATGGTGTAAAAATGCGATGTAAATTTTTTGCATGATTTCTTTACAAAGTAAAATCATGTTTCCATAAGAGGGACTTCTGATTTCTCTAAATGGATGGTAATAAAATTCATTGAAGAGAGAAAGTGAAGGTATGATAAATAAAATTACAGAGAAGTGTTCTTAGGATAAATATAAGAATACTACAACTATGAATCTCAAGTGCTTTGACAATCCCACAAAACCCACCCGATGATAAACCTAAATTTGGAAACTAAGATACACCTTCACAAGTCATGGACAAGGCATTACTAGCTTTCAATGGTTTAGGATCGAAAATAAATCTTGAAAGGGCTAGATGGTTCCATTAGAATTTTGTCTTTGGCCTAAGCATTAACACTTAAATGAGAGTGTGTGCCTCACATTTGAAAACACATATATTAGAAAGGATATAAAGTTCTCTAGGAAAAAACTATGTTTCAATGAGAAACCGTCATGGAGAGTTATTTGGATACCTATCCCCATAATCCTAACTTAATAAATTATTTTGTGATTTTAATGAAGGATTCGTTTCAATTAAATAACTAAGTTACCTTATTTTTAGAGGTCTAAGCTTAGCATTATGAACCAAGCTATTTTGATTTAAGGTTTAGTGAAGGAGGTATTCCACGCTTCCAATAGTTTCCAATTCTTCGTCATCACTTGTGAGTGCAAGGTAAATAGCATACTCTAATCCAAGAGCCTTTAGGAATTTCATTTGCATGCACAAGAGAGTGATGGAAAAATGACAAATGCTTTATAAAATTTTGAACAAGTAAAAAAATAGTAATTACTTAAAAGAATGAGTCCATTTCTTATCAAGTTATCTTCCTTGATTTTTTTGAATAATATTGATACACATATCTATGTAGGATATCAAGTTATCTTCCTCGTGAGATTTTTAGGATGCTAGAAATCCCTACTATGATCTTATCTCCTTCTTAAAACCCCGTGATCCTCTTTGACTAGGCTATATCTAAGGCTACCTAATTTTGAATGACTTTTAAGTATTAACATTAATATAATGTCTTAGTATTATAATTTAGATATTAGTTCTTCCACTATGTAATCAAACATGAAAAAAAGGACTTTGTAGTAGATATTGATTTTTTGATATAAATTTTATTTATTTTGATTAATGCACATGCTCTCTCTCTCACAGATTGGAGGAATTAGTATGTTAAGTTATCAGTCAATAATATAGACATTTAAAAGTTTTACAAATTTACTAAAAATGTCATCCACTATGTGGAAAGAACTTTACATTTAATTTATATAAACCATAAGCCAAACAAGCTCTATGCCATTTTAATTATTTTGCGAATGGAAATTATGTATGTGATTTTTTATTTGATCTCCCTTAAGTGAGCATTATATTTCAAAATGTTTAAAATTAAAAAAAAAAACATTTTTAAATTTTAATATAATTAAATTAGATCTTTTATATATAAATCAAATTTATAGAATATTTTCATTGGAATTATGAAAAATACCATTCTCATTTTATTTCAGCTAGAGGCTATTGTGTTTAGACAAATGTTAGAATTCAATAGAATTCCTATAAAACTTCTACTTGTTAACACCCCTAGGTAAGCTATCACTCCTACCAAATGGTTAGTGCCTCATTAGCTTTTCAGGAGAATAGAAATCCCAACTATAGTTAGCCAACCAGGGGAAATGCATTCTACTTCATGTTTAAGGGAGTTTTGGCATGATCTCCTTCTTGGAAACCTTCATCCCTCCTTAAAAAGTATAAGATAAGGTTACTTGGTTACCTAAGTTTGGATCACTTGCAAGTCCAAGTCAACCAAATTTTCTTTGGCAATGACAATAAGATGCAAAACATTTATTATGATTTACTAATAGCTACATATGCATTGATATATTTTTAAAGAATTTACAGTTATTTAATAACTAAGTTATTGATATACAATGAATCATTATATAATTTGGCATCTATCTTGGTACTTTCTTGATGGGGAAATTGGACGAATGTGCTTGCAAGGATCATTTTATTGGGAAGTCTCAATTTAGAGGTTTGATTTCCAAAACCTTCTAAACCTAGTTTGAAACATCAAACAACACTTTTTTGGGGTGCAAACTTTGCAAGCATAGCCCATGTCACATCAACATTTTTCTATCACCGACAAATTTTCAACGATTCAAAAATCTCCTTGATCAGAGCTTATATGTGGAAGTTATGCATGTATTTTTATTGCCATTGTATCAAGTGGATGCCATGTCAATCACCATTACTCACGCATGTGGGGATAATCACTTAAGGTTGTTTTAAGAAGATTATAGAGATACCAAAATCCTAACTTGAATTGAGGGTTGAGGCATAACAAACCCTAACCCTAACTCTAGAAAACTATTAGACTATGTTAAATATTATGTCATTAAGAAGAGAGTGGATTCTATTCTTTTAGTATTGTAATTTTTCCATATCAAGTAGACCATCTAGGTTTGGGATTTGAGAGCATAATAGAGGAGGTAGAAGATTTTATAATATCCATTCATGTCATAGTGTCATATGAAACTCTATAGTGAGGGTCCCTTTATTTGTATTTGCATCTCATAATGAAGAAAAGATATTAAAGCACAGGCCTCACCTTCTAGTTTGGTTTTCTCCAATATCGAATTTTCCATGTCACATATCATGTTGTTTTGTGAGGATGGTGTGTTCATTTGCTTGTTTTTTATTTTTTCAATTTCAAATATCTCCACAAATTTGGGCACTAAACTAGTAATAATAAATCTAAGATATA
>APFE030456611.1:23011-46383 GCA_000404065.3 Pinus taeda | reverse complement strand
ATCGAGTATGGACAAATGTATTCAATGAATAATTTCCAAACTTCAAAGTGTTCCAAAGGTGTTCAAACTTTACAATGATGAAATCAAGATGTGCCTAGATTCTAATTAACAAAATAGTGAACTATGACTATGGAACCCAATATCCTTGCTGCTGTTATAAAGAAAAGAAAAGACTGAACTCAAAGCAATTTAAAGACTGTAAGCAAAGTAAACTAATCATATCACATCAACTCATTTTTGACCCCTCACCATTTGACTCGCTCTGGCTATAGGAAGTAGTCATACACAAGTTGAATGATCTGATATCTAAATTGCATGAAATAAAACTAAGATTAAGCTACACATTCACTCTAAAATCCATTCACCATTGGTAACTGAAGAATGATATGAATAGTCTAATCACTAACTTGCAGAAAAGTAAATGAACAAAGCAAAACTAAAGAAATAAGCAGTGCTGGAATTAAAACCAATAAAATAAATCAGCAGTAGGACAAGATAATTCCATTATGTCATTAGTCATCAAAAAAATTATATGCACTACCCGGGCTTCCTATTAGAACCTGAAATGCAAACACTGATCAGTTGACAATCAATTAAAAGCATAAAAGAAACTTATGAACAGCAAATAACATAAACACCATGAGCAAGTTAATATATACAACAAATATCTATGGTATCAAGAGCTTAAAATGAAGAAAAACATAAAGCTATACATCAACTACAGGACCTTGGTGTACAGGGGCCCTCTGCACCCTCGGTCAATAAAAACCCATCACGAAATTGAACGCAAAATCAATGTCTTCTCATCTATTGCAAAGCAATTATGAAATAGAGACTAAGTCTCGGCTCAAAGGCTCGTACAATAGTCAAGTTTTACACACAGGAACTACTAGCCTATACGCATATGAGGATGTGTTATTTATAGCAGAAAATACATAACTAATTAACACGGTCTGCGCTGATAGCTAAGCATGTAAAAGAACAGAATCGGAATTATAGTTGCATGGTAGACGTGGGCAGTAAATCCAAGAGATGGTTTGTTGGATTCGGTCCCTGAGTAGTCCCTTGGTGTTAACACACCTCCTAAAACTCAGGACCTTGCCACGCAATCCTCCTCATGCTGAAAATAGAGTCGTGCCACCGCTTAACTCCTTGTATTGACCACCGTTTGACCGGCCTTGACCGTGGGCTTCTGTGGATGATTTGACTGAACCAAGGGGACACGTTCCATGTCCATGTCCTTTATAGCTTGCCCATGTGGCTAAGTTATTCCATAGACACCTGTAGCATATAGTTTAACAAAAAGGTTGCGAAAACTGATTCTGGCTGTGGAAAGTGACAGATTCCGCAGCTGGTTGAACAAAAATCTAAACCAAATATCTGTCACAAAACATAGTTAGGAAACCATTTATATACTCATTTTAAACTATTATGCAATGATTTGATAGCTTAGAGGTTCAGGTAACTGGAGAAAAAGGCTAAAAAGGGATGTACGGAAGGTGTAAGTTTGGGACTCAACAGTCTTCAATGTGGCCGAACTAGCAACATACTTGTGCATGATGTGTGTAGTGATAGGAAAGTCCAAGCAGGTGGCAATGCACATCAACTCGTCGAATTACTAGTCAAGCTCTAGTCATACTTATTTCTTTGTCTTCCCCTGGGTGAGAATTCCAAGTGATGGGATCACATGTGTGCGCACCACAAAATATATACTCTTGAATACTCATGCATGGGAAGCCTTTATGCTAGTGATGAACTGTGGGAGCTCTTCATAATTTTGGATCTGACTCCGGATACGTGCCTTTAGCTCGACCGCATTGGCCCTCATCATCTTAGGTAAGTGAAGTGAGGCTCCCTTGTACTTCATCATCCATGTTTGAATTTCATTAGCAGCATCATGCAAGTTCATCAAGATACGTGCTCTTCTAGCACATCATTGCTGCCATCCATTAAGATGGATGACTGCCTTGTGCACAATACCAAACTTGGAGTAAAATGCTTGCATAACTATGTCAAGGGATAATACTTCATCTAGTATTGCCTTCTTCAGTTTAGCTCAGGCAGACATTGTCACCAAGTCTCCTCCTTGCTTGGCCGTTTATAGTTCTTTTTCCATTCGCTCATTCTCAGCTATTAGAAAGTGGGCACTTGAGCTAATGGCTTTGGCATACACTCTGGTTGCATTGGCCAAGGCAGCTAGATGTTTGTGCACATCAGTCACGATCACTCATTCCTCAACTTGCATAGGAGACGTATGATCCTCTAGAGTTGACACTCTATGAGATTACACAACTCTATGTTGGGATTTGTCAAACGAGATGTTGTGCATTTGTTCTTTCGGCTGATCACCAAGGATCTCAGTGCCTCCTTGGTCAAACTTACTCATCATCTTGATATGTTGAAGTGGGTGAGTCGACCTCTTTGTGGTGAGGCATGAGGTTGGTGTCCTGTTCCAACTCACGCTGCTCCATGTCTGAATCCAACTACTGAAGTGCTTGATCTATCTCATGAGTGAAGTCTTTCCCCTGTGATGGTTCACCCTGTTCACCTGATGCCAGTTGTTCTGATGAATCAAATAATTGTATGGGCATTGCTTCGACTGTTTGCACATGTTGTGACCCCTGCTGTATATGTTAATGTTGCGCTTCCCTCTCCTGTTTGCACAGCTCTTGTTCCTTTCGGAGTTTCTCCCTCAGCTCATGCAACTCCTTCTCTACTTCTTCCATTCTCTTCTTATCCCTCCACCTTCGTGGGATTTGCTTTTTGCACTAGTGCCTCTTTGCCTCTATAGCCATAGATGCTTGCTCTACAAGTGGATATGCTTGAAACTTGCAACTTTGCTCCTCCTTCATGAGATCGACAATCTTCCTCTTACCTTTGTCATGCATTGGTATGCTTGCCTTTACTACCATTTCTGCTACTGCTGCTACTGATGTTGTTGGTTCTCTTCGTGATGTTAATTCATGTTGCTTTGCTAAACACACCACATCGAAGCTGATCTGTTCATTGGGTCTGGAGAAGTTGTAGCATTATCTCCATAGGTCCTCCTCTACCCAATGAAATGCCCTGTGGATCTAGTTGAACTGAACTCTCGTGCAGTGATTTTTAACAATGCAATGTGGGTCATACGGATTGTAGCTTCGGAGGTCGAGTGGGTACTTCTTCATATGTTCTGCTTCGACATCTGCTTGCTTGATACTCCAGATCTCATATAACCCAATCCGCAATGGAAGAGTGGGCCAAGGTGCCTTCTCCTTCCTATTCAGTCTAGCTGTCAATCCTACCGAGATGTGATATGCTATTTCCTGCATGACAAGTACATCCAAGGCAAACTTCGGTAGAACATGCCTTCATTGCTTCCTTTGACATGCAGGGTGGATCATGTTCAAATACCATCTTGTACACAGGGGTGAGAAAATGATTGGACAACCATGTGATTACTCCTCTGAAGCTGCATTTAGACAACAACTTGAAATATGTGTTCACAATAGTCTCTGCCAGTGACCATGCCCACTCCAAACCCAGGAACTCTTGTTGGGCACAGACTGCATCTAAGATGTAGGAGAACATGTAAATCTCTGCATGCATACCTCTGGGTGACTGTCGAGCCTTTGTTACTTGTTCCTTTAGCTGATGAGCCAAAATTCCAGACCAGTTACATGGTTTTCCTTTTCTAGCCACTTGGTCTAGTCCAATCACGCAACTCTGTGGGAAGGTTTCTGTGCTTGCTTGGCCATACAGTCAACAAGAAAATATTACCAAGTATTGGTAAGCCTTCCTCAATATCTTCATCTTGTAGATATGGTTAGGTGTCAACCTGAATCGATTCGACTCCTTTACCTAGTTCTTTAGAATGTTTCTAGATTTAACACTTTTGTTGGGTAAGATCAATGGAGTCTTCATGACAGTGTCAGGATCTGACATCTGATACATATCATCATGATCTCATTCCCAAAAGGATGCAAGCTTTGTCCCACTAAAACTTCTCAAGGTCATCGTCTCGGGATCAAGGTGAGAGACGATCTAGCGTATCATGTCCGTGCATGGGAACATGGGGTATCTGCATGCAATCTGGTATAGATCAGACTTGTGTATGTTCACATCCACTTGACTGTCTTCAAGGCCTTCCTTCATTGACCTCTGGCCACTTTAGTGTGATGTCCCTGTCTAGATACAACTTTGTAACTTCATAGATCGGTAGACTAGAGGACACTCACTCAACTACTGCTCCAGCTGCATTTCCATCAGTGTCCTGTGATCCTGTTCTCTTGGAAGCCATTGATCCAGTGCTCCTAGGATATGGATGAACACATGAAAGATTTGGAGACAAGAAACATGCATGGCAAGAATTGTGTTAGCAAAAACCAAAGCAAATTCGGGGAATGACACAACACATACCTGGGAAACTGATGGGAAAGATTGCGCAATTTCTTCTGGGAGGCTGGGTGACTGGTTTCCAGAACTACGCAAAAGGTAGTCTAGGCTATCTAGGAGGCAAGACTAGCTATTGGGATTATGCAATGCTTAATTCCAATTGGGAGTGACTCCATTTTTGCGCATTTCTGGGCTAGCAGTCACTGTCCCTCAGAAATGTGCAAAACAGTCGTGGAGGAAAGTGCTGGGCTATCTGGGAGGCAATACTGGCTACTGGGATTGTGCATTCCATAATTCCAGTTGGGAGTGATTCCATTTTTGCGCATTTCTGGGCCAGCAGTCACTGTCCCCTAGAAATGTGCAAAACAGTCCTGGAGGAAAGTGTTGGGTAGAAATGCGCATTTGTGGAGAGGAAGGCAGAGCCTTCCTTCCCCAGATTGCGTAATGCTGTCTCAGTGAAGGCAGAACTGGGCCATGGTTGACTCGACTCGTCGACAGGCAACTAAAATAAAATGTGATAGTGAATGCATGGTGACACTAAGTGAAAGAAGAAGTGATTAACAGTGCATGCAAACATCAATGAAAGATTCGGTAAATATATTAACATGCATGTGAGTGAAGCGAGTGGACAAATCAACGACCATTCGTGCAAAATAGTTTCATGCATGCGACAACAGTGAGATAGCAATGAAAACTGAAACAAAGCTAGGGCAAGCTATTATACATGTAAACAACAAAAAGTGTTCAAATAAATCAAGCAAACAACACTCACACAAGAAAATACAAAAAAAGTGATAGAAATGTTGGAAACAAGTTGAGGCCAATTACCCGTGAATAGCTGATTTGAATGTGTCGAAGAGTCCTGGATGTGCTATGGGATGTCAAAGCTCCAATATCGATGTGAAAGAATGAGCTCTGATGCGTCGAATAAATAATTTTGGGCTCATGACGTGCATGCCACAAATCAAGAAAAAAGCGACAATTGTAGGGAAGTTTCTAAATGAACTTTGCATGTAACCTCCAACTGCTAAAAATAACTCCCTAAATCATGGGATGCCTTTTTCATGTTGCCTTTTTCTATTCTGGGAAAAAGCAAGCCATGCATGCAAGTCAAGTTTCCTTGGTCTCGGGTGGAACTGGTCAACCACACTACTCATGCATGTAGTTTCTCAACTGATTGAAGGAAATGTGCATTTATGGCTAGGACCCGGGTTGGCTTCCCAAAAGATATGCACAATTTCTGGGCAGAGCAGCTGACTACTGCCCAGATTTGCGCAAATTTTGGGCTGAGCAACCATGTTGGGGAAAATTACACAATTTTCACTGGGAGTGCTGAATAGCAAAATTGTGCAATTCTGGAGCCCAACAGGCTGCTAGACAAGATTGCACAATTTCTGGAGGGAAGGCTGGTTGCCCTCCATAAATGCACAATTTCTTTGGGGAGCTTCTCAACTTGCAGCTAGACCAAGTTCGGGTGAACAACCTGTGAGGGGAATGCATCAAGTTGTGATCGACAGGTTGTCTTGGTGCAAGAAAAACACCAAATCTTGTGTACTTGACGAAGCAAGACAAGGCATTGTGAAAGGTTGGTAGGGAGGCTCCAAAATGAAGCTAAGGAAAAATATGGGAGGGTGGTTGTAGCCGCTACAACAGAGATATATTTTTTTCATGTGAGATGACATACTTCATTATCTGACATCTACCGTGGGGTAGATCAACCATGCAAGTCTACTCATTGGTCAGGCACAGTCATGGTCTTGGCACGACATTATTTTTTTCTTATATCTGAATCACGTGCGAGCATCCATATTAAAATATTTATGTATTTTTTTGGTTTTTCAAATATTTAGTCATCAAATTGTTCTTATTTTAGATACCACATGAGAGTAATGTGTATCATGATTATTTAAATGAAACTTGGAGAAAAATTAATTAAATATTTTTAATAAAAAATGATAAAAAAACAAAAAAAATTGATAAAACATAAGTTAAAAGCGATAGATTTAATTATAATTAAACCATTTATTACAATAATGTTCATAGGATCTTTGATAAATTCATAACGACAACTCTTCTAACTTAAGTGAATACTTCCAGGAGCCTCTAACTCCTGCCAAAATTAAGTCTAGCAAAAAATATCAAAGAGTACATTAAAATCTCATTATCATAATCTATTTCAAATTTGTATTCTGGTGGATACTCACCCAGAAGATAACTACCAACTACCCACTTCACCCAAACTAAAACATGCACAACATTGTATAACCATTTTCCAAATACCTTTATACCCAAAGTCCCCATTACTACATTGCCTGATACTTTGCATGTTATTTCTAAAATTATCACTACGAAAACCATAACATTGCTTCTGGAAAGAAAATTTTTAGAAGGACGCCAATTCAGGTACAAATGCAAAATGTCCATGCCCAACATAATACTCATCATGCCCATTATCACTGTTACTCTAGGTTTAGACATTGTTATGGGGTGATCATCATACCATTTACCAACGCTTCCCTGAATTGCAATCAACACAACCCAGCTAATGGAGCATATCAAATTGACACAACCCACCATAAACAAGAAGGTTTTGATACCATGTTTACCTCTGAAGCTTAGCACATGGAAAAAATATTTGAAGCTATCTTGGGATTTGACCGGGGACTTGTCTTTGGTTAGAAATGCATTTCCACCAAACCCACTTCCTTTGTTGTCCACAACATAGTCTTGTATAGCCCTTTGAGCAATGAGAGAGCTAGAGAAGCACTCTAATCTGAACCAGGCAATGAGTACAAGGTTAATTAATACTTTTGTTAACCTTGGCACTCTTAAAGAAGTAGTGCTGAAATTTTCCACAACATTCTGTGTGTCTCTGATTCTGAAGGATCTACTCAACAACTTTGTCAAGTATTCATGCCCTAATGGACAAAGTGGAATGCAAATGCATTTATTCTCTTCCTCTAGGAAATTATGATCAAGTGTCTCAAAAATTTCCTATGTTGTTAACATCTTCTTCTCAATCTGTTGTTACCTATGTTGGTGCCTCTCAATTTGTTTTCTTGATCCCCCAAGTGCTAGTGTAGTGCTTGGTGGAAGAAACACCTCTTTGGCTACCCACTTTCAAGCTCTAAAAAGCAAGATGAAATGGCTTGCTGTTACAACATCTTAGTTGTAACTTATTTGAAATTTTATTATCTTATGTGCACTTTGATATGATATAATATGATTATTGTTTCATTTCATATGTTGTAATATTATATATGTAACAAAAACAAAGGAGAACAGGCTGAGAGGAAAATGGCGGACGAGGGTTTCTAACAAACCCTTCCACGGCACAGCAACAGAGGTAGTAGACTCTTAGAATCAAACAGTATCACTACCAGTGCGGGTCTCACTGACTTGACAGAAACAACCAATGAACATTCATATGGGGGAGGCCACAGGGCCTCCCCCTATAGGCCGCAACACTAGAAACCGGCCTCACAGGGACAAAATTGAACAACCCTCAACTGGGAGCACAAAACAGCCATCAGTCCAACCTGCACAGCAGCAGGAAGAGAACGAAACGACAGATCTGAAAAATGGAAAAGAGAACACCTCTGCAGTACCTGAAGTACCAAAGAAGGCAACGTCTTCCACTTGCAAGCCCATTGTAGCAGAACGCCCCAAGATTGATCTACCCTGCCATAGAATCAATGCACAAATCCAATATATGAAAGACCATGCGCTTATCGGTAAATTCATAGGCTACTGGCTAATTGAGAAAGCCCTGCAAGGATGGATAACCTCAAAATGGAAGCCCAAGGGGCATGTTACCCTACAGCTAGGCCCCAAAGGATTTTTCATGGCCATCTTCAACTGTATTGAAGACAGAAATCACATCCTAGATGGAGGACCCCATTTCTTCAATGTCGTGGGTCTATATCTACGAGATTGGATAGAAAGATTCAATCCAAACAAGGAAGACTTCAGCTGGGCACCAGTCTGGATTCGTATGTACTCCTTACCTCTGGAATATTGGGATGAAGAATCACTCAAAGCTATAGGCAATGGGCTAGGAGAGTTTATAAATATTGCAAAGGAAAGAAAGCTCTGCCGGTACACATCATATGCTTGCATCTGCGTTTACATGCGACTAGGCAAAGCACGTACAGATTCGGTAAGTCTCCTTCATTATGACTTTGAATGGATTCAATCCATAGATTATGAACTTGTGCCCTTTAGATGCAGGAAATGCCACGCCCATGGGCATTTATTTCGTGACTATCCACTAAATGCCTCTCTTAAACCTACAGACCATGTGGAAAAATCTGACTCTGAAGGGTTCACCAAAGTTTCCAATAGAAAGAAGAATAACAAAAAACCCCCTAACGGACCAAAAAACACATTGCCATCCTCTGTTGCTCCATTCACCAGCAACAGTTTTGACCTTCTATCAAACCCAAATATGCCAGAATTAGACCCTTCCAAAATAGTTAAGACAACTTCTGCGCCATCCACCAAACCATTCGCTATACCTACTCCCAATGATGTTAGTCAACCATCCTCGACGACTAACTCAGATCAGCAACCAGCAGCTTCTCAACCTATCCCCCTTCAAGATGACAACAAATCCCTATGGTCCGCAAAAGCAATGGACATTGACAACGTTTTGACAAACCCTCTCAAAACAAACCACCAAATGGCTGAGAGTAGTCAACACAATCACATGGAAGAAGAACCTGAGAGCTTTGATCTAGGAGACCTAGACATCTTCAGTCTAAAACAAGCTTGCAAAAAGAAAAAGTTCGACAAAATACTAGATAGGCAGCTTGAAAATCTAGAAGTGGTACTCTCAAGGGTGCACTAGCACAGAACCCTGGGCATACAACAAGGAAGCAGTTGGGATGGGAAACACATCACCAATGATGGAAAGAAAAGGGGAAGGAAGACAGACTTACAACGCACCATCCTCATTGGGGAAATGCTAGTGGAGTCCGGCAGGTGCTCCAAGCTGAATAAATACTATAGATCCTTACCAACTGGTCAACCATGAAGCTCATCTCATGGAATGTACGAAGCCTCAATAGTCCTGGGAAATAGAGGATGATAAAAAACATGATACAGCATGAAAAACCACATATTCTCTTCATGCAAGAAACAAAATGTAACACTAGTACATTAGATTCTATTTTATCGAGAGCCTGGCCAGGATGCCAAACTGTCATAGTAGATGCAACTAGAGCTTCGGGAGGGCTTGCTATAGCCTCGAATATGCAAAACATCTCCCTCACAAACTTTCATGCCTCTCATCATCTCATCCAGGCCACTTTTAACATCATAGGAACCAATATACATGGTCATTTGACAAATGTATACTTCCCTCAAGATTCTATGCAAAAGAATGCACTGCTAAAATTGTTGGAAACTCTCAACTCCACAATAAACCATCCACTCTAGATCACTGGAGGTGACTTCAATATGATCACTCGGCTGGAGGAAAAAAAAGGAGGCAGAAGGAAGTTGGATAGTGAAAGCAGCGACTTTAAAGAATACATACAAAATAAGTGGCTAATTGATTTACCATTTGATAATGGTCTTTTCACATGGAACAATAAAAGGTCAGGCTCTCAACAAATCACCTCTAAGCTGGACAGATTCCTCATCTCAGATAACTCAGTACATTTGGGAGGTGACATCACTGCCTCAATACTACCCATCGCAGGCTCAGATCACTAGCCTATTTCCCTTCAACGGACGAGACCTGGAAACTCAAACAGGAAACCATTCAGATTTGAAACTTTTTGGCTCACCCACCTTGATTTCAAAAATACAGTCAAATCTGCTTGGGATAACTTTACTCCCTCTGGAGGTTCAGCTATGTATAAATTCCAACAGAGGCTGAAGCATATTAAAAAGCAAATCAAGCACTGGAATCATACCAACTTCGAGAATATATTTCAAGGTCAAAAAATGCTTGAGCAAAGTAGACAGAGCTACAACAGAAGATCATTACAGGCGGTAGAACCGAGGCATTAGTAAGTCAAGAACAAGCTTTTCTCATGCAACTATAAGGAAGAAAGAAATAATAGCAATATAGGCTTTACCTATGGTCCTTACATAGTTTTCTTAGGAAATAATAACAAAATCATATGCTATTAATTCCAAACATACGAAAATAACCAATGGTCCAACTACGCAATCCTTGAGGACACTAGTTCCTCAACCATGCAAAAACTACTTACTAGAAATAGTCAAGCATCTGATAGTACACTATCCCACATCTGATCTCAACTGGGTCTCTGACAGAACTGACATGCAACAGTTATCTATGAGTTAATCCTCAGTTATCTAAAATAATAGTTGTCACATGCATGCAAACATTAACAAACTATATTTTATTATTTTAACTTGTTAAAATAATCTAACTAGACTTGACTAGTTAGAACTAAGTCAACTGATTCTCTCATTATAGTACTCATATTTATTCCCTCAATCAGTGGAGGAAATTAAGGACAAATTCCTCAATCAATGGGACAACTCATGTGCATGCTCACAAAGACTTCAAATTCGAATTTCCTTAACTAATTAACTCAACTGAATTAATTAATTAATATTTCCAATTGCTGTTAAGACCAAATTTAATTTTACTTCCTATAGATAGACTAGGGACTGCTATAAATAGTAAGGGACCCAGAAATGCTATTTTTAGAACTTTCTATTTTTAGCAGTTTCACCTCTCACCCAATGTGGCCAATGACCTCATTGACAAAACTGCTATTTTTAGACATGCTAATTTTCGCAGGTCTATTTTTAGCACATTCTAAATTTAACATTTCTTATTGCACATTTTTCAACACTCCCTCTCAACAAGAAAGGGTTTCTCTCAAACCCAATCCTGTAACTCTGGAATGTTCTACATGCAACACATCTGCCCGGTCCACTTGCTCCAACAACACTTGGAACAAAAAAACTCCCAACTAACCACTCTGTTGGGCTAGGAACATACTCTGATGCTGAAGCTCTACCTACTACTGACAAGTACTCCCTCTCTGACATCTGCGCTACTACAATATCTCCATGCATCTCACACCATTGCACACCTCTCTGTGCCACCTAGCACTGTGCAAAACACTTGTACCTCTCGCATTGCTGCAACCTGCTAGTTATGCCCTGTGCTGGGATTCCCTGCACTATCTTTCTCTTTGCTGCTCCATCCGCATCTAGCTCTACCCAATCAATCAGTTCCTACTACTCCACATCGGGGCTCTCGTAGTAAGGTCTCATCTAAGAGTTTAGGTACCTCGAAGATCCTGCCCCTCCTCCTTGGGACGATCACTCTATATTGCCCCACCTCCTACCTGGAGGTATGGCTGCATGTGATCCCTCAGCCCACCTGGCTCGAAGTTTCCCCCTACTAGAGGTTCTTCATGAGTAGATATCTCTACTCAATCTCCACTCAACTTCCCCTGTTGTGGCTACTCCACAACCTCCTGAAGCTGTTGCACCAATCGTAGCTCCTCCACAATCGTTTGAGACTTCTTCTGGCTCTGCATGTTGAGAGGTAAGATACCGTCCCTCTCAACCACCAACTCTCCATCAATTGCCTTGTTGCTCAAGCTTTGCATGCATCTTTAACCTTAAGAGCATACAGGTTCTTGACTCGTGAACCAATCTACTTCACCTGTCTAGTGATGATGTGTCTAAGGAAAACCTTTCCCTTACTAAAGACTACATCATAGCCTCTGTCTTCTAGCACCATGATCGACATTAAGTTTCTCTCCAGTCGTGTTACATAGTTGACATTGGTCAAGGTAAGGCGAGATCCATGCTCCCTCTGAAAAATAACCATGCCTACACCTGAGACACTATACATCTGATCATTACACATCGCTATAAGTATCTAGAGATATTTATCCTCCAAAGTACTGAACAAACTCTTGTCGCCGGTCATGTGGAAAGAAGCTCCATTGTCAAGAAACAAACCACTTCCCACCATGGATGAAACCATGCATGCGAAGAGTGTGAAATCCAACTCAAACTATGAAGCAAGTGCCTCACCTTCAAATCCTTCCCCGGATCCCTTCTTGGATTTCTTCCGTGGACAATTTGCAGCATAATGGCCCACCTCATGACAACGAAAGCATCACACTTTTGACTTGTCAACCTTCTTTCCATCATTGGAAGAACTAGATTCAGAAAGAGAAACCTTCTTGTTCCCCTTCTTTGCCTTACTCGCTAAGGCACAATTCTCCTCATCATGCATGGATGAAGAACTGTCTCTGGTGCTCCGTCTGATCTCCTCCTGCATCAAATCTGACCATAGTCATTCCCAATCTGGCAGTTTCTCCCTTCCATTCATTGAGTCGTCATAGCTATGCCATCTCTTAGGAAGGCCAAGGAGTGTTAGACTCACCATATCCTCATCCGATGTCACGATCCCTACACTTGCAAGCTCATCCCTGCATGTGATGAGCTTGGTCAGATGCACAGAGATCGTCTCATCCCTTTCACACTTGATCTTTCGAAGTTTTTCCTTCAGTTCTAGCTTCCTCTGATCACTGCTATTCTGATATAAATCTTTCAATGTTTTCCACATTGCACGTGGAGTCTCCTTCCCATGGAGGCTTGAGACAATGTGATCTTGCACTCCCTCCAAGAGAATTCTCCTAGCTCTAGCCACACACTTCCTCCATTCCACCTGCTCAATCTTGTCAGTAGGCTTAGGAATTTCTTGATCAATGAAATCCTTAAGGCCATTATCTTCCAAAACTACCTCCATGAAATCCTTCCAAGCTATATAGTTTGAGCTGCCATCAAGGGCATACTCAAGCCTCAAACCATAGAACACCATCGATGAAATAGATGTGATAAGAACTTGATATCTATATCCTGAATAATAAACTTTGAATTTCTCTTGCTAGTATATTGTTCTTGCTTGATCACCTGTGCTCTGATACCATGTAGAAATTTCACCTGTAGAATAAATCAATATATGCAATGTCCTAAAGCATAAACTTGTTCTACTTCTACAAAATATTAAGCGGAAGCATAATCGAATTCATGAGCAACATCAAGTAGAAACATGCATAACTGAACAAGAGAAATAATCACACATAACACAATATATATCCAGGGGAAAGCACCAGCATAAAACCCTAACCATGTATTATCAATCAAGTGTAGATCCTCAACAACATACAAAAAGAATCAACTCAATAGTTATCCCGCTCCCTCTGTAATCAGAAGATCCTGATGATCTTCAATCAGAAGATGAAAATCATGGACTACCTAGGCCTCATTATATAGGCTGAAAATTGACCTAATCATACCTACTATCACCTCAGATCCACCTACGTAGTCATAGAAGAAAATAGATTTCTTCCTCATGCAAGGAATACTCACTAGAAATATCCTAGCATCTGATAGTACATTGTCCCATGTCCGATATTAACTGGGTCTCTGACAGAACTGACATGCAACAGTTATCCATGAGTGAATCCTCAGTTATCTAAAATAATAGTTTTCACATGCATGCAAGCATTAACAAACTATATTTTATTATTTTAACAACTTGTTAAAATAATCTAACTAGACTTAACTAGTTAGAACTAAGATCAACTGATTCTCTCATTATAGAACTCATACTTATTCCCTCAATCAGTGGAGGAAATTAAGGATAAATTCCTCAATTAGTGGTACAACTCATATGCATGCTCACAAAGACTTCAAATTCAAATTTCCTTAACTAATTAACTCAACTGAATTAATAAATTAATATTTCCAACTATTGTTAAGACCAAAATTAATTTTACTTCCTACAGATAGACTAGGGACTGCTATAAATAGGAACGGACCCAGAAATGCTATTTTTAGAACTTTCTATATTTAGAAGTTTCACCTGTCACCCAATGTGGCCAATGACCTCACTGGCCAAACTGCTATTTTTAGACATGCTATTTTTAGCAGGTCTATTTTTAGCACATTCTAAATTTAACATTTCTTGTTGCACATTTTTCAACATAGGGAATGAGGATGTAAAACAACACTGGTACCTATGCAAAGCCATATGGAGAGCTCGCCAAATGCCCGACAACACGAAGTTGATAGAATTCCAGACTACCCTTAGGGAGAGGACCTGAGGTGGTTTATCAAATGGGCTGAGCTAAACCAGAATCTGACTGTAGATGATATCAAGAAGAGCTTCATGCAAGAACTCAAACTCCCCCAAACAGATTAAAAAGGGATGTCAGAGTTGTGGGAAATTAAGCAGTGGGAAGGGGAAATTGCTTAGGAGCAGATGCAGAGGTTCAAAGATGAAATTAAAAAACTAAGTTACACCATAGTTCCCAACCACCAAAGGGATTGGTTTATCAAGGCACTTCTACCCCTTACCCAGACACAACTAACACAACAGAAGATTAAGACCTTGCAAGATAATTTGGAGCAAGCAACTCACATAGAGGCTATGGAAGGGTATCTACATGAGTATTGGGGGGGGGGGGGGGGCGTTTCGTAGGATTCATCGATCTTGGGTGTCCAAACACCAGATACCCAATTTAACAGAGAGATTGAAAGACTTACAACTAGTTCGTCCTGCGAGACCCAATGTGTGGTGCATCCAATGTCTAGTGGAAGGTCATGTCGCGAATGAGTGCTCGAGATTGAGGGGCATGGGTAACACATCGGGGCCCACTGGACTATCAGGGGCTCCACCTACAATTGGAGTTGTGGTATTAGGATCACAAGGGGCATTCCCGGGCCACAACCAACGAGAATACTGTGAGAGCTGTAGGGGATATGGATATTCACCATGGTTGTGTCTGTTACTGTATAAGTACTCAAACATCCCAAAAAATAACTAATGCAAGTTTTGCGCATTCATGACTGACCACATAGATCAATGTCGAGCATTGGATGTGTTGGAAGATTGGCTAGACCGTTTGACATTTAGGATCAATGGGATTGATCGCTGAGGGTGAGGAGGAGGAGGAGGAGTGAGAGGAGGAAGAACAAGGGGCAGGGGACTTGTGTGCTACTACAACTATTATCAAGAAGGAGAAGTCTTCGGGTACTGTCCTCTCCCAATAATACCTTGGTGCTCTCAATGCCAGGTCAATGTACACGCAACATAGAATTTCCCATAGTTGATTGCAAGGTGGGAAGAACGAACAAGGCAGCGAGGTTCGAACCTGATAATTGTAGAGCCCTAGGAAGAAGAGATAGCTTCGTTCTCTAATATTAATGTAGTCACTCGTGGTGGCAAGAAGACAGGGGCCAACCAAGGCGTTCAAGGCCGACCAGTCATTATTAAGGTGGTTTCACCAAAGGAGTCATACAACCCTGGACAACATAAGCAATATGATTAGGAAGTGACAAAGTTGTTTCGAAATTTGGAAAATGGCTAGGAGGAGAAGATGGTTGGCCGACCAAGACCCAACGTTGGCCACCCTATTGAATAATGGTTCAGACTGTTCTTACATATCATTAACAATGACCAGATGTTAGGGGAGTTGTGCAAAAGTTTTAAAGCAATTATACTGGAGGAAGAAACTGGAGAAGAAAGTGTCTTGGTGAATCTGCCCGAGAAGCACAGGAAGAGTTCGAAGAAATACGAGGAGAACTTTTGAGTTCAAAATTGACACACATGTTACTGGATTCGAGATCAAAGATACGATGTTAGACCTGGGTTCCGACATTAGGATTCTAACTCATGGGGGTAGGAAGAACAATTGAAGGCCAAATAATTGAGACTGTTATCTCCATTTTGAGATTATGTATTTGAACTCTATTTTATGTTAATGAAAGGTCCATTGTTGGTCTAATTCTGAGTTAGATTAGGATGGATGAAACCCCTGGGTTAGGGCCCAACCCAGAGGCTTTAGTTCCTCTCATGTATTTTTCCCTTGTTATTTTTCAAGTTTTTGTTTTTCTTGTTGAAATAGGAATGAGATTTCAAAAGTTGTAGTTGTAGGTATGATCACGACCTCTCTTATGGCAAGTGTAGTTGTCTACAACAACAACCCAAAAGTATGTGTATATGTTTATTTAGAATTTGCTAGGATTTGGATTGAAATCATTTTTCATGCTTGGTTTATGCACCTTATAAGTTAATATCATGACTTTGAAAATGGATTAGATGCATGTTGTAATATAAAATAGATCTTAATGAAATAAAATTCAACTCATCCTTTCCACTTTGATAAATTTTACTGCAATATTGATCATTATATGCATTTTCTTGATTGTTAGTTTGCAGGGATTGCCAGTGACTTGTAGGGGTTGGCACATTCATCCACATCCACCTTGTCATTTCCATCCTCCTCCTGGACATCTCATAGTACTCTCAAGTTCTACCATCGAGATAACCTTTTCAGGGTCAATGAAGGACATTGTGGGCATGAACGTTTGTGAAAGATGGGCCTACGAGGGGTGAAAATCTTGGAAAAATGCATCACTCATGCTTCATTCAACCACATCCACCCTCATCCACATTCCTTTCCCTCATAAAGCTCTCAGACCCAATCCTGTAGCAAAACAGGGTATCCTGTAGCATCCTGTAGCACTGCCCAAACTTAGCGAGAATTGCGCTAGATTCTCGATTTTTGCATTTTGAAATTGAATAATGACCCCTAGGCTTTAATCCATGATTTGGGAGACCTAAGGACCACTCTAGACCCATCCTTCATTACAAGTAGAAAACAACAAATAAAGTTGGGAAGCAAACTTTCATATTCGAATCACACTCAGTATTCTTTCATGCAATGAGTAAAGACCTTGTTGCTAAAGCTAAAGACATCCTAGACTTAGTGATATGAAGGGAAACCCTTTTATTCAAATGGATTAGACTTATTTTTTTGGGTTTCCTAGTTATGTGTTGTAGACTAAATTTCTTATTTCAAAGCAATTTGCAATTAGATTAGTGATTTACATTCTGCAAGTAGAATATTGATTTGATTTATTTGCAAGTAGAGCATCATTGTTCATTTATGAAACTAGTGTAGTAATTTCCCTTCTTACAGTTACAGTTAGTCTCTACATCTAATGAATGGCACTTTCATTTCTACAATTAGTATAATGTTCATTTCCTTGCAATTAGGGTATGTTTTTGTCTTTACAAACAAATTTTCTTTGTAGTTAGCTAAAGGAGTGGTCTCTACATGCGTTGATATGATCTAATGACTGAGGATGACATAAAGATAAATTGACCTATTATGCATATAACAATGTCACCTCTAAGTCTGTACGAATCCTAGGTTAATAATTCAAGTTGAGGGCCTTGGGAGTTGCAACATCCTTGATGCAATACCATGGCTCATCACTTTTTGGAACTGATGCCAGGGAGGTGTCTAAGTAGGTTTAGTTTATGCTTCAAAGTTTCTTGTTTACTATTTCTTTTTTGCATTAGTACTATTGATTTGTAAATTTCAAAAAAGAAGGAGAAAAATTAAAAAAACAAGGGCTTGTTCTTTCATGCCTTGTACGAGTAGGGATAGTCAAGGAAAATTCTTATAAAAAACAATCACCCCTTCAAGCACCAAACCATCATTCTTATTTGGTGACTGTGAACTTCCATCTCTGAGTCAGGGGAGTTAGACAACCCTTTAGGTGGGAAACCTAATATTTTTGAAGAAAGTATAGGGGAGGAAGAGCCTATATCACCTGTTCAAAACATGGCTGGAAAGAGACAACATGAGAAATTTCCCATTAGGGAAACTAATGGAGAAGCCAAGATGAATAATATCAGCCCTACTTTCCTTCCACACTTACATGGCCTAGCCTCTGAGGATCCTAAAACATTCATGTTTGAGTTTTCTATGGTTTGTAGGACATATGACTATACTTCTTGATGAGCCCCGAATTGGTTAACTTATTGGGCTCATTTTGCCTAATTTTTCTTGATCAATCCACCATTTTTCATAGTTTATGCATGTTTTTTGAGTATGTTTATTTTAGTTGAACGAATGAGGGTGGCCACTTTACCAAGAAGGCTAATCCGTGGTTATTTAAGGTTTTTTGGACAAATTTTGGAATAAAGCCAAGCAATTATGAGCCAGATGAAAGCCAAGCATGAAGGAACAAGGGTGAGAATTCGTAGGAAGGATGTCTCTTGCATTAAATGACCCTTCCTCGAAATCTCCACCCTTAATTCGGAGCTCAGCAGGTCACCAAAATGAATCCTAAAGGTAGCCGAGCAGCTTGGTGAAAATTGACTGTTTGCTAGTAGTTTGAACAGACGAGCCCCTTGAGTTAAGGAGGGATGCTGAGGCCCCTCATAGTGCATAAATAGGAAGGCTTTCAGCCTTCGTAGGTCACTTTTTGAACTGTTGTATTTTGCACTAGAGTGTTGTTATTTTCTCAGCTCATTTTGTTGCTGCTGTTGTATAACTTTCTTATGAACATGGTTATTTTTGAGTAATGGAAAGCAGCTTTAGTTGGCACCAGTTCTGAGTTTCGTTAGGAGCCTGCAACTCTTGGGGTTGGGCCCAACCCAAGTGCCAAGGCTTCCTTTGTGTATTGTTATTTGCTTTTTATGTCTTTGCAAAATAATTTCTGTTAAGTAGATTAACATCTTGCTGGTTACATAGGTCATGGTTAATGATTAGATAGGATTTTCATGTTTAGATTTAGTTGATAAATTAATCACAGGGAAGAACTTCAGAAAAAGGCCATCAAGCACCTCTGATCTCACCTCTCCCTCAGTGGGATCGTGAGCTGGGACAAAGGTGACATTGCTACCAACAAAAACATTGTCTTCGCTTCACCATGCAATCATTAGTGTTAGATTTTCATTTGCAGAGATTGACACCAGTTGTGGTTATGTGCTCAGGTTCCTGATTGCCCAGTTTGCATAGCTATTTCACGTATTTCATTGCAAATAAACTTCTGTTCATTTCCTTTGCTGTTGCTTAGGTTAGATTAGAGTGAAGTAACTAGGTCATTGGTTTTCCAAGTGTTTGTTTGTCCAGTTTGAGAAATAACTTGCAGAGCGCCTATAGTACCTCTCCATATACCTGTACTCCATTAGTCCTACCTGCTCCATCCTCCAACTTGGATTCTTGCCTCACATTTTCCATTTGCTCACTTTGCCCTAAATTCCCATATTTTTGTGCAACATTGTTCTATCCCTCCTTGAACAAATCCAACCATCCTCACCACTCTTCAACTCCATCCACCAAGCCCTAGACCTCCTTACACCCTTATCTCACCTCCATACCCACTCCTTCACCTTTTCCCCTCCATCAATTCTCCAAAATCCCCTTTCTGAACATCCTGTAGAAAATTACAGAACATCCTGTAGAAATTCCAGACATCCTGTAGAACCCCTGCAGACTTCCTGTAGAAGCTCAGGAAAGCGGTTTCTTGATAGATAAACTATGTGAAACTCTCTGGAAGGGTGTTAGGGACCCCTTATGCCCTCTCTGAACCCTCCTAACCTGCTGCAAGCATTTTCTCTCGCCAATCCACTTCTGCACAGTAAAAAACAGTGAAAGCACATGCATGATAAATCTGACAACTTGTTCAAAAATACAAAAAAATGTTTTCTTCATATAGTAGTAGTTGAGACACATATATTTTACCTTCCTATAAGTCAATGGCATCTCTTTCAGTAGCTTGCACCCTTTGTCTTGCATCAGTAGGGCTAGCTAGTAAAATTAGGGTTTCCTAGGGTTTGCGTTTCCTTTTAGCTTTTCAGTTTTTTTCTGCAAGTAGCCTAGCTTCCTTTGAGTTAGCTTTCGTCCATCAGTTAAAAAAGCTTCTTCTCAGATCTCATAGAAGCTGGCTTAAGCTCCTAGTGGACTTGGGCCAGCTGACCAAGTGACAGCCACGACAAGAGCTAGTACTTGTGCATACAACACCATCGCTTCTAAGTTTGTTATGAACTACTGGGTTGATAAAAGTAAAGAAGGGAGTCACAGGAGTTGTGGCATTATTGTTGCAATACTGGAGCCCACCATTCTTTTTGGCGCCGTTGCTGGGGAAGTGTCAGAGTATTTGTGATTGTTGCTTTTCTTCTATTTTCTACTACAACCTTTTGCCAAGTAGTTTACTCCATTTCCATTCTGCAATTTCATTTCCGCAAAAGTAGACTAGACATTTCCTGCTTTCCTAGATTAGCATTTCAATTCTGCAAGCATAGACTAGCATTTCAATTCTGCAAGCGTAGATTAGCATTTCAATTCTACAATTTCAATTTTGCAAGCATAGCCTAGCATTTCATTCCTGCAATTTCCTTTCATCAAAATAGATTAGTCCTTTCCTGCTTTCATTTCAATTCCACATTTTCATTTCAGCAAGATAGATTTTAGTTCATTGCAATTCAATCTCTTTCAGTTTTTGTTAGGCCCCTATACTACTTGTGTAACCCATTATTGTTATTAGTACAACCCACTTATTATATTGATGTACCCATGTAGTGCCCATATTGTTACTATTGTGCCCCATAGAAGATCACTGTTGTTATTATTGTGCCCTTTCATTATTATTGTTATGTAGGCTCTAATTATGTTATGACCCCTTAGACTCCTATATATAGAGAGGTCTTTTCATTTGTATCATCCAAGAATTGTTCATTTATGTAATGTAAAGGAGGTTTCCCCTCGAAGAGGCTAAATTCTAAGGCGTTGATCTATCTTTTCTATCTTTTCTTGAGCTGGTTTTAGAACATTTGGTATCAGAGCTTTGGATTCTAGGGTTTCGCTGCTCCAAACAGGTCATTGTGGCAATTTCAGAATAACTTTTTTTTCTGCGATGTTTCAGACGCTAAAAAAAAACCCATTTGAGAAGACATCGCACTGAATCTCGGGTGTGAATTTTAGAGCATTTTTCACTATATTTGCGGAGATATGATCTGAGGAAGTTGGTCTTTTTGCAGACTCCTGAATTACATTCCAAACAAGTGACCTGGGGAAAATCATCATAACTTTTTCTCCGAGCATCAGATTGAAATGTCGTAAGAAGGTACAGAAAGAGGACGGACTGTAGTGTCTTGTGCATATTTTTCAGAGCCAAAGGTCAAAACAGGGACACGTGGCAAGTCATACAAGTTCGCTCTACTGAATTAGTCTATAATCAGGTCACTATGGGAGATTTGGCATAACTCTTCATTGGAGAATCCAATTGGGGTCAGACTAGTGGCATTTGAAAGAGGACACAAAGGACTACTAGAGGTCATAGTTTCAGAACTTAAAGATTTGAAAGTACAGAGTTACAGTCATTTCAAGATCGAGCTCCTAAAATCAAGAAAAAGCAAGATGAGGAAGTTTGATGGCAAGGATCCGGTAAATTGGATACGTCAGATGGAGCAATATTTTGATCTACATGGTGTACCACTGTTACAAAAGGTATGTATTGCATCTTCATATTTAGAACCGGATCAATTTTTATGGTATAAAGGGCTTTGTTCTCGTAAAAAACTTGTTACGTGGTCAATTTTCACGGAGGAAATGATAACACATTATGAGGATACAAAGAGCAACACCTTCTTTAGAGCAACACGAAAACAATTGGAAATAGTAAAAGGGCTTTGTTACATATTGGAAAGTAAAATTATGGAAACAAAGAAGTCTACCCCTCACAACTATAAAGATGGAAGTGTTGTTTCTCCTACCCTTCCACAACCTGCAAGGGTTACACCACAACAATTGGAAGAAAAAAGAGAAAAAGGGCTTTGTTACAATTGTGATAGCAAATGCACTAAAGGTCATAAGTGTTATTGTGTAGGTAAATCCCCTCTGCGGACAAAGGCGATCTCTCTAGCCTAACTGAGGTCTAGCAACAATCAAGCAACACTAACACGCAGGCTCCTAATTGCAAAATAAAGGCCAAGATGAGAGCCTACCTCGAATCCAACGCTTATATTCATAGGAAGGTTGTCGCTTCCATTCTTTCGCTTCAGCTGGTCACAATCCTCATGATCTCCGTGAACAAACACCTGCACAAGAAAAGGACAAGACAAATACAAGCATAAAATCCGGGAAATGAAACTATGTACCGATCAGAAAAGATACAACTCAAACATCATAATCAAAGATACATGAGTGGAACCATAATGATAGTAGTCTATTATTATTAATAGAACAAAAGAGAATACAACCAAGTTCTGACGTCAAATCCTCCTTTGGTTGGGTCCAGCCAGCAAGTCCTTCAAGCATCCACCCTTGAAAGTAGATATCCCAAGACAACTCTCTCTCTCACACAAGTTTACACAATATGGAAACACTTCACAACCTTCCTTAAGCACTATAGCAATCCCACACTTATCACACCAGTTGCCTATCAAGCTCACACACTATCAGCAATGCTCTAAACACAATCAATTCCAAACTAGCAGTTCATGGCAATGGTGGAGGCTTAAATAGGAGAAGGAGTCTCCATGAATAGTGTGAGGATGAGCTTATCTCCAAGGAAGGTGGCTCAAATAACGAAACAAACATGCCAGAGAAGGGAGGGCGACATTTACAAGGCCAACAACTAGGTCTGGAGTCATCTGGAAGGCCGACTGTTAGAACAAACTCGCCCAAACTGGATCATCGCAGGTGAATAACGACACTGGAGCGCTGACATCACTACTAAATAACAAGGAAAGTTATATCAGTGTGATCAGATATAAGGAACAACGCGCTATCACATGAAATTCGACCAGCGCGGGAAAGTCGTGTACTTCTGCGTTGGTAGTGCATTGAGTCTGTTTAGGAGCGCTCATCAACGCGTTTATTTTTACAACAGTCGCGATGATAGAGGAAACTTTGGAAAAGTTGGTATTTGGACATATTAGAGAGCATGAGCATGATTAATTTGGTTTCATGACACAGTAGGAAGACTGACAGGGAGACAGTGACAAATTACTGTGTAACAAGTGCGCTGAGAAGAAATTATTTTACATATATTATTAAGATGAGGAAGGAAAGGATCAAGAAACATCAAAAGAAGAGGATATACGCCAGGACCCCACCCTAGAGAAAGAAGAAATGAATTAGACCATATCTTGTAAAGCATTGGCAAGAATTACCACTCCT
>APFE030456611.1:7452-21890 GCA_000404065.3 Pinus taeda | reverse complement strand
CATATTGTTACTATTGTGCCCCATAGAAGCCCACTATTGTTATTATTGTGCCCTTGCATTATTATTGTTATGTAGGCCTGATTATGTTATGACCCCTTAGACTCCTATATATAGAAAGGAGGTCTTTTCATTTGTATCATCCAAGAATTGTTCATTTATGTAATGTAAAGGAGGTTGCCCCCTCGAAGAGGCTAAATTATAAGGCGTTGATCTATCTTTTCTATCTTTTATTGAGCTGGTTTCATAACAGTTTTGCAGATACAAGCAGAAAAAAACAAAAAGTAACCAAAAATCTTTCATTTCATGCCTCGTAGGAATAGAGACAATATCAGAAAATTCTTACCCAACATCCCCACCACATCACTGAGTCACCCTTCTCTCTCCTTTGGTGTTCGTGATCCAGAAGAACCTATAGGTGAACCTCCAAAGAAATACGAAGATCCTATAATAGAAGAAGAGCAAGAGAACATCCCTCTCGAGACCATGGCTGAACACAGAAACAGTATAGGAGATAACGAGAGAATAGAAGGTGCCTTTCCTATCCGAGAGACCAATGGGGACATGAAAATGAAGAACATAAGTCCCTCAGCCTTACCCCATTTCCATGCATTGACCACTGAAGACACTGATACCTTCCCGTTTGAGTTTGTTGTCCTTTGTCGAACTTATGACTATGCTGAGGACGAGAAAAATTTGAAGCTCTTTCCTTCTACCCTCGAGGATGCAGTGCTACGCTGGTTCATGGGATTGCCTGGAAATAGTATCACCACTTGGGCTCAGATGCAGCAAGCCTTTAACAACAAATACCAGGACTACTGTAGGTTAAAAGAAACAAAGGGAGAGATCTTTCGGATGACCATGGGAAGTGATGAGTCTTTAGAAGACTAAAAGGAAAGGTTCCAACTTAGTTATAAACAGGCCAAGTGTACACTTGACCCTGAAGCTCTGAAGCTGGTTCTACTCTGAGGAGTCCCTGAAGACCTGCTAGATACCCTTCACTTGCTAACTGGAGGAGACATCTACTAACTACGTTATGAGGACATAAAGAGTGTGTTTAGAAACCATTCTAGGGCAGCCCAGAAAAGAGGTAGGGGGAATCCACTTTCATCTAGTACCACCTTCTCCAAGCATGAGTTTGCTAATCAGATGGAAGACCTCAAAAGTGAGATGAGACAGACCATTGCCATGCAACTTGATACTTTCCGAATCCAACAAAAGAAGGAGGAAGTTGAGAGGACTTTGGCCATTTTCTGTCCCAAATGTACGAGGAAGCACCCTAAGAACGAGTGTCCATTGCACTCAGTAGAGGTATGCTTCGTTTGTGAGGAAGGCCACCCCACAAACCAATGCCCAACCTTGCCCGGATTCAAAGCCATGTACCAGGGGACTGAGGCAACCACTGAAACTCTCTACTTCCTCAACCAAAGGAGGCTGCATGCGCACAAACCTTACCAAGAGGGGATGAAAGGGACATCACAAGCTTATTATTGCCCCAACCAATCCGCTCATGTACCCTCTTGGGGTCCCCCTGCTCATCCTTCTTGGCCCGCACCTCCTCCGTGGTCTTACCCATCTCCATACCATACTCAGCCTACTGCCCATTCGTTTCCCTCACATGTCCAACCGCAGCCTTAGTGGAATGCACCTCAGTAGGGGTGGAGGCCCCAATAAAACTCTCTTCCTGCCATTCTTCCTCCACCACCTGCTCAACCACAACCATTACCTCCTGCTCCTCCAAGACAACCCCAGATGCCTGCCCAACCGAACCCGAACCCCAATAACAGACAGGCCCAACAGGTATACAATGGGGAGAAAACATGCCCTACTTATGCTGTGGAGATCCAGGAGATAACCCTGCGATCTAGGAAGGTCCTTTCAGACCACCAACTTCCTCCCTCGGAGAATGAGGAAGAAAAATAGGAAAGTGAACCCAAAGCCAATCCACCCTTTCCTGAGCAACTAACAGTAACCACACAGCCAAACCCAGAGGAGACTGAACTTATTTGAGAACTTAAGCAGTTGTGTGTGAAAATACCACTTCTGTAGGCCATAAAAGATGTACCAATATACAACAAATTGATCAAGGAGAAGTGTTTCAGGTACCCAGGCAGGCACAAGAGAGATGCCCAAACTATCAATGTCATAGGACAACTGTCCGATCTAATGTTGGGGCAAGTAATCTGTCCAAAATATTTGGACCCTAGCAGTCCTGTAGTTGATGTCCACATCAATGGAACCATAATCCCCCACACCTTGATTGATCTAGGGGCTACCATTAATGTGATGACCAAGGACACTATGCTTAAACTCAACCTTTAGAGTTCCTTAAGGAAGACCTCGAGAGTACTGCAGTTAGCAGACCGCTCCACCGTGACTCCCGAAGGGATTGTGGAAGATGTCCTGGTCTCTTTTGACTCTTGGGAGTACCCTGCAGACTTCTTGGTCCTTTAGCCAAAGGAAAAACTCACTGGATACCCCCTCATCTTGGGAAGGCCTTGGTTAGCTACTGCGGATGCTTACATCAGTTGTCGAGTTGGAAGCATGACCATCAAGAATGAGCATATGTCCAAGTAGCTAGTCCTCTATTCTACTGCCCAAACTCTGCTAGAACATGACTTACCACTCTGGTTGGAAGAGGGAGATGAGGATGAGGTCTACTCTGCACTGTTGTGCACAATAGAAGCCACCAGTGGAGGCCCTCAAACTGAGGATGACTTGATTGAGAATTTGATTCAAAACCCACCTCCTGGTGCACTGTCATTAGAGGAGTTGGTGGAAGATACCCAAGCCAGTGCGTTAGTGGACCTCTATGTGATTGATCCAACCTCCCCTAGAGTTAAGAGTGTGGAATTTGGCCCTGAAAGAACCTTTTTGATCAACTCCTCCTTATCTCCCTCCCAGGAGAGGGATATGTGTAGCGTATTGAACAACCATTTGGATGCTTTCGCTTGGAGCTATAAGGAGATGAAAGGAGTCCACCTGTCGGTCTGTACCCATCACATTTACATTAAAGAGGATTGTAAACCAGTCAGGCAGCCTCAGAGGAGAATGAATCCAACCCTTAAGGACATCGTCAAGGAAGAATTGCAAAAATCGTTGGATGCAGGATTCATCTACCCCATCTCTGACAGTGAGTGGGTCTCACCTCTAGTGCTCGTGCCCAAGAAAAACGGGAAGTGGAGAATCTGCTTAGATTACCGAGAACTTAACAAAGCTACCGAGAAGGACCATTTACCTTTTCCTTTCATAGATCAAGTGTTGGATGGACTAGCAGGGAAGAAGTTCTTTTCTTTCCTAGATGGGTTTAGCGGGTATAATCAGATCCAAATCAGCCCAGAAGACCAAGATAAAATCACCTTCACTTGTCCATGGGGTACCTTTACCCTACCGGGTCCTTCCCTTTGGGTTGTGCAACGCTCCTACCACTTTCCAGAGAGTAGTATTGAGCATATTTTCTGAACTGGTTCATGATTCAGTGGAAATCTATATGGATGACTTTACTCCTTATGGGTCCAACTTCCAAGAAGCATTGACTAACCTGGGAAAAGTTTTAACCAAATGTATTAAGATGAACCTATCCCTCAGTCCCGAAAAATGTGAATTCTTGATGACTGAAGGGACTGTGCTAGGTCATACAATTTCTCAGCAAGGATTATAGGCGGACCCTAACAAGATCGCTATCATCCAAAAGGTTCCACCTCCTCAAAAGGTAAGAGATGTTTGGAGTTTCCTAGGCTTGGCAGGATATTATAGAAGATTCATCAAAGATTTCAGTAACCTAGCCTCGCCATTGTTTAGCCTCTTAGGGAAAGATGTTGAGTTTCAATGGACTGATGACTGCCAAGGGGCTCTGGATGAATTGAAGGATAAGCTGGTATCCGCACCAATATTGAGAGGTCCAAACTGGGCCCTACCTTTCCACATCCACACTGATGCATTGAACAAAGCCATAGGGGCAGCCTTAGGAAAAGTTGAGGAGAAACTACCATATGCCATATACTTTGTCAGCAAAAACCTATCTAAGGCAGAGCTGAACTATACTGTATCCGAGAAAGAGTTCCTGGTTGTAGTCCATTCCCTGAAAAAGTTCAGACACTACATCACTGGTTATCAAACATTCATACACAATGATCATGCCGTGATTAGATATTTAATGAATAAGCATGGTGTAAATGATCATACCATTAGATGGTTACTTTTGTTGCAGCAATTTGATTTGACTATTGTCGACAAGCCAGGTAAGGAAAATGTTGTTGCTGACTTCTTGTCTAGATTAGATTTGCTTGCAGGTGAAGAAGGGATAGTGGATGACCAGATGCTAGATGAACACCTGTTTTCTATCTCAGTACTCTCTCCATGGTTTGTTGATATAGCAAAATACTTGGTCTCAGCACAGTTCCCTTCGCATCTATCCTCAAAGGAGAAGAGCAAAATTGTGAGGAAGAGTGCCCCATTTGCTTGGATCGGGGGCAACCTGTTAAACTTGGCCCAGATCAGATCTTGAGGTGTTGTGTTAAGGAGGAGGAAGTCTTTAACATACTCCTAACTTGTCACGATGGACCCTGTGGAGGCGACTTTGCAGCAAAAAGGACTGCCTTCAAAATTCTACAGGAAGGCTACTATTGGCCTACTCTTCATCAAGATGTCAGAAGATACATCAGCCAATGTGACCAATGTCAGAAGATGGGGAAACCGACTCCAAGGGATGAAATGCCCCTCCAACCTCAAGTGACCTTCGAGCCATTTGAGATGTGGGGCATGGATTTTGTGGGTCCTATCAACCCTCCTTCAAAGCAAAGGTCTTGCATTATTATGTGCACCGACTACCTAACAAAGTGGGTAGAAACAAAGGAAATCAAGGCAGTGAAAAAAGAGAAAGTGGCTGAGTTCTTAAGGGAAAACATCTTCTACAAGTTTGGCTACCCAAGAGAGTTAGTCACCGATCAAGGAAGCTAGTTCACCTCTAACTTGAATGAAGATCTGCTCGCTCATCACAAGATCAAGCACAGAACTCCACCCCATATAATACACAAGAAAATGGGCAGGTGGAAGTCACTAATTGAGCAATGCAAGATATTTAGACTAAGGTGGTGAGCAGCAGCAGAAAGGATTGGGCAGATCTCCTTGTTGAGGCCACCTGGGCCTACAACGCCACTTGGAAAACTACAACAAGTTTCACACCTTATGAGTTGGTCTACGGTAAGAAAGCTTTGTTGTCCATAGAGTTTGAGTACAACACATTGAGGGTGGCAGCTCAGCTCGACCCAGATCTCAGCTATGCTCAACGTGAAATATTACTGCAGCTGAATGGATTAGATGAACAGAGAATGTAGGCCCTCCTCCACTCAGAAGTAGTCCAACTTCAGAGGAAGATATGGCATGACCGACACCTTAATGAAAAGCAATTCTAGCTAGGAGATTGGGCACTGCTATATGATTCAAGATACAAGGACTTCAAAGGGAAGCTGAGGACAATATGGTTAGTACCATATACAGTGGAGAAATACAATGACAATGGTTCAATCCTCATCAGGACCATTGATGAAGAAGCCATCCCCATGCTCGTCAATGGGCATCGATTGAAAATCTAAAAGAAACCTCTTTCCAGGTAGGAGTTCATTGAAACTTTGGAAAAATTAGTGTTGGTAGTGGAGCAGGGCTCTGCCTCTATTCCACCCACACCTTGATCATCCAAAAAAAAAAAAGAGAGAAAAAAGAAAAAAACAGGAAATAAAAAGATCCTTGGGTGAAAACCTTTCTGAGGCACCTAGAGCAGACAGTGAGGGTGAAAACCTCATGGAGGTGCCACAACTGTCTCTGGAAAATAAAAAAAATGGAATAAAAAGAAGATCCTTGGGTGAAAACCTCTTTGAGGCACCCAGGGCAGATAGTGAGGGTGAAAACCTCATGGAGGCACCCTAGCTATCCCTCTCAAAACAAAAAGAGAAAAAAAATGAAAAAATAAAGAGAAAAAAAGGGAAAAGAAAACAAGCCTAATCTCTATGAAATAAGTGCAGGTTGCGGGGAATACATTGCAGGTAAATAGGGGTGTGAAAAACGAGGACAGGGGTCCGTACCAGGCTACAGGACATCCTTACAGACGCTCCCTCCATGGCCACTCAACTTTCCTAGGATTTGATCACATTCGAGTCGAGATTCCACCTCCTACAGGAAGTTCTGGGCTTTCTACAGGAAACATCTTGTAGAACCTTCGGGCGAGCCAAATTAAATTTTGAAAGGGAATTTGATGGTTGGGATCAATTTGTTAGGCCTGCAACCACCCCTCTATTCAACCCATCACTATATGGCACCCTGTTTCATCTCTTTCCACCTCCATTGCACCCACCTAGTTATGTGTTCCTGCACAGTTATACAAAGAGCCCTGTTTTCCTCAGATTGATTTTTTTTTTTCCAAGTGACAAGTCAAGCAGCAAAGGCTCGCACACTCTACCTGTTCAAGCTCCATCTAGACTCTTCATTAGTGAATGTAACCCTGCTCGTTTAGCCTGCATCCCAGGAGGAGAAGCAGCTACAGGACATCCTACAGGAATCCTGTAGTAGCTGATCCCTCTAGAGCACATACTCTGGAGGCAGGGGCAGCTGAAATCAACACAGGGGACATGTAAAAAGGCTCCTCTTGGACGTGAAAACATCCTCGATAGCCGAAACCAAACAGAACCTGTGCATGCAGCATTTACAGCCAAAGGATCGGGTTCCAAATTCGTGCATAGAACATTAGCAAATGAAAGAATGGGCTCTAGCACCCGTGCACGAGGCAACAACAAGCGAAGCAGTGGTTCCAAGTCCCGAAGTCTGCATAATCTATCCATGGCCACGTAGGTAAGTGTCTAACCTCGTTCGTCAATTGCATAAAATATATTTCGAAAAATTGCATGTCTGTGAAAATGGTTGGATTGAATGAATTCGGTGGTGAGTCAACTGGCCACCCTCAGCCAGTTACACCGCTTTGTGGTGTCTGAACAAGCTCAGTTATGTTCAAACTTGCTAATGAGCCATGCAGCTGACACGTGTGGAGTGTCAAGTCAGGGAAAATCGACAGACTGATAGTGGTGGCGGCGGTTAATGGCAGAGGGGAGGTAATGGCGGCCAGGGACACATAGAAAAATGATGGCCATGACGTTGGATAATGGTTCGGTTCGACCACCTCACCCCCCTCGCCACGAATTGCGCCGCAGTTCAAAATGCTTGGCTGAAGACTCACACACCTGCTGTTAATTTGCAGTTGCAACGTCCGGGCCGAAGTACTCGTCCTTTACTTCCACAATCTGTTAACCCGTCGTACTCCACTGAGCTTTTCGACCTGTTTCAATGTTGTCCCACGTACCGAGCTCGTTCAAAGGTGCAGTAACATCCTACAGAAGCCGACAAGAATTCTACAGGAAGAAGTTCTACAGGAAGTATGGCATAGCCTTCCGGAACAAAGAAGCCTGGGTTTTTCCTCGACAAATTTGGAGTCCCGAGAGAGGTAGGCTCGAAAACGCTCTTCCATGCATGGTATATTTTGAAAGGTGGTGAATTGAACTGTCTGGAGTAGGAGAATTAGAGATAAGTCTGCCTATGAGTAAAAAAACCAGTTTGCTTGTGTGTTGCATGAAATTCCTTGGTTGGTTCTGCGTCAACATTCTCCTCCACGGTTCCTATTAAATTTTTTTCCTGTAGAAAAGATGAAGCATTGTGGGGGGCTAACTTGGGGGTGAAGAATTTGAATTTACACAGTCGTATGTATGCTGGTGATGGAAATCAAGCTCTGTGTCCTATCTGTGGAAACCTAATTCTCCTTGTTATACACGGGTAGCCGAGTTTTGAGCAGCAAAAGCATTAGGACCAGGGAATTGGTGCACATAATTTTTTTTTTGAAACACCCGAGAGATCCTTTCACGAAATTCAAAGGAGGAAACTGTAAATATCACTCCCTTTCTACTCAGAGCATTAAAATAGAGCACTCTCACCATGCCAAGAGGATTTATCAAGAAGGAACCCTCGGATTCCAGTAAACTGCGTGAACATCCTGAGGTGGTGAACCTCTTCACCCGTGCCAATTGGATGACCTTTTGTGAGAAAATCCAGGGTCATGATGATGAGATAACAGAGGAATTCTTAATGTCCCTGCAACCTAAATCAAAGACACATGCCATCATGAAATTCAGAGGGTTGACCCTACAACTTATGTCTGAACTCATTAGTCAGGTCACTAGTCTACCATTAGGGATACCCTGGAGCAAAGAGGAGAGAGCATTAGGCTAAAAATCCAAGAAATAATTCTTCCTACCCAAGGAACAGTTTGCAGAAGATAAGAACGGGGTCTCGAGAGCCAGCGTACATCCTCTTTGGAGTGAAGCCAGTCTCCAAATCATGAAATACATTACCTGTGAGGGGCGATTCATTATTGTCTACGACTATCATTTCCAGTTGCTGAGAGAGATAAGACATGGGTTGGATCTCCCTCCAGAACATAATTTGAGCATCCTTTATTTTCTTCTGCAATCATTGATTGGATGTGGCACAAAACTGAAGGAAGGGACACCGGATCAATTAGCCCATCATGGGCTCATCAAGCTTTTAGTAGAAGACACCCTCCACACCTACAGTGTCCCCCTCTCCTGGGAGATTTTCCACAACATGTCCAGAGATGATGATATTCAAATTCTGGCCGAGGAATTCACCTCATCCAGCAGTGATGAAAAGGAAAACACTAAGGAAGGAGAGAAAGCCAGTGGCAAATAAACATATGATGGACCACCACAGAAAGAATAGAAAGAAAAATGAGGCAAGGGCCAAGTTGTTGAGCCTAAAGCTGTGGGAAAAACAATGACACAAACACCCAGGGAGAAATGATTGCAGAACAGAGAAGAGAGGACTGAAAAGGTCCAAACGAAGGAGGGCACAACCAAGGCAACCAAACAAGAATTAAGAGAAAAGACACCTCTAGCCAAACAGGCTGAAACAGTTTCTACAGGAAGTCCGAAAATAGTTTCTACAGGAAGCCCAAAAACAGCTTCTACAGGAAGCATGGAAATAGAGAAGAAAAAGGAGAAGTCTTCGGAGATTCTGGCCAAGGAGGCAGCAGGAGGCAGCAATGGTGCTGGCTGCCTTAAGCACAACCCCAAAGCAAAAAGGGAAGCGGAAAAGGGAGCCTTCCATGTATTTTAAGGCAAGGAAGGAGCACGAGGATAAAATGTGGCAGAGCCCAACCACAGTTAAAAGAGCCAATTACAATTGTGGACACCCCAATTAAAGAAAAGGAAAGATATCCTCCAAAGGCATCCATCACCTATGAACGGGTGTTGAACAGGTAAATCCCCTCTACGGACAGAGGCGATCCCACTAGCCCAAAATGGGTCTAGCAACAATCAATTCACGCTGCTATGCAAGTTCCTAGTTGTATACTAAAAGGTGGATTACGAAGACCAACCTGGAATTCAACGCAAATGTTGAAGTAGAGTTGACCCTCAGGCTCCCTTGCTTCAACAGGTCACAATCCTAGCGATCTTCGCGAATGGACACCTGCACATGCAAAGGTCGAGACAACTACAAGCATAAAATCCACCAAAGTACAACTATATTTCAGTCAGAAAGGAAATAAATCAAACATCATAATAGGCAATGAGATTGGAACCATAACAGCAGTCGTTTATTAATGAATAATAGGTAGAGAAAGATACAACCAAGGTTCTGACGTTGAACCTATTCTCTGGCTGGGCGAACAGCTATGTATGCCTTGCAATAGACCTTCTCTCTCTCAGGATTCCGGCAGCATAACCTCCCTATTCTTCAAGACTCTTACTATCACTCCAGACAAGAATAATCACAACTAGCATTACTCAGAACTCCCCTAACTCCAGAACTCCTTCTACTAGCTTGTCTAATGCATGAGGACAAACTTTTATAAATGGAGAAGGGAGGAAGATTCAATGCACCAGGACGCCCATTGTGGATCGACATTATCTCCAAAAAGCTACTGAGGATAGATGTCAAGGATAGATGATGACTCTCGACCTCTATCAGATGGATTTTTTCCCTCAAAAGACTTCATGATCTGAAAGGAAAAAACATATGGGTGCGAGTTTGCCAAAAATCATTACCAAACTTAGTTGGCACGAGTGTTGTTCTAGGACAGAGTGCCAATGGGCACGCCCTTTTTTGAGGATCTCAGTGATTGGCGCGGATAAGACACTATGTACTTGCGCCAATGGAAAAAGGGAACTTTTCAGGGATAATTTGCAGAATGTGTCTTCAGGGAACATGAAGTACATACTCAGGGGAACATAATGCAACTGTTTTTAGGCTATGTCACTGCTCACAGGTCCCGGAATGTATCCTCCAATGTAGGAAAACAGGGGTAACAGGGATGGTGACCAATGGTGACAAATTACTGTGTAACAGATGCCCCCTAAAGCATGAGGTCCGAGAGAGAGAGAGGGGTGAAATGCTTTACAAGAACACATATAGCTGCCGCCGAGAATCTGCATTGAGAGATACAATTGATAGCTCAAATACATGATGTACGTGGTATGGATGCAGCCATCCATAAGAGAGTACATGATAATCTAGATCCGTAGTATGGACGCAGCCATCTAGTTGGGATCAATGAATTGACTCAGGTATGGTCGCAACCATCCATCAATGAGTCATGTAATAATAATCCACAAAAATCGCAGCCTGGTTCGCAACAAACTAGAACCAGGGTCTTGCGCTCCATCCAAACCCGAACAAAGTACAAGTCCAAACATGTGAATACAGGAGTCGAAGTCGAACATGCTTGAACATCGTCTGATTACCAGCCAATGATGAAAGCTGTTAACAGACGTGACAGGTGCCACCAATAATGACGATGGTCCTCAAGGTACTATAGGTACAATCCACGGCGTGCGAATAAATGAGTCAGCGTCGAACACCCATAGAGTCATCCGATCGGAGGCCAATGATGAAAACCTCACGTCGAACGCGAAGAACCTGCCATTGAGGCATGCTGGCTCCAAGGTATCAGAGGGAGTCTCTAGGTCAATTTCCTGGATAATGAGCTGAAGTCGATAGGAAGTGACCTTGATTGAAGGTGGGCCATAGTGTTTCCCACATCATCGACATGAGACAGAGAGATAATGTTGTGAATTAAGATTGTATGAACTATCAAACATAGGTTGTTTCTTTTCAGAGGTCAACTTCTCTTGAACATATTTGCGGCACGACAGTGGAATTGGCAGTATTTGACATCGATGGATCAGAGGTCATGATGATGAAGCAATGAGCAGATGAGAGGTCAAATAGGATTACCCAAACCCACGGAGGCAAGTGAAAAATTAGATGAGATATCCCCACCCCGACACGAAAGCAGAGAAGTGCCATGTTCAAGAGCGACATACTGCCGACACGACAATAATTATGGTTCCCAAAATTTTCTTTTCCCCCACCATTTCTGGCGAGTACCCCAATTATTTTTAACAGGCTTGATGGGGATAGCATATGCTTGTGGTGCGTCATTTCGACAAAATCCGATGTCATCAGGTTTTAACGAGTCTGACAAAGGAAGAACTATGCGTCTTTTCATGTTTAGAGAGTTTGAAAAGACAGCAGAGAAGGAAACTCCAGGGGTGTCCTTTTTCGTAAAGTTGTGTCTCTCGGGCCCGAAAAAGTATAAAATAATGCCCGAAAGAACCGCCTGACCATTACGATTGAGGAGTACTTTTCATAAGTTGTGATTTCGACCTGAAAAAGTAGAAAAGCGATCAAAACCACGTCGTTTCGTAACCATTAACGAGTTTGAAATGACAAAAACCCGATAATCTTTTTACGTTTTAACGGTCGACAAAAGAACTTAAAACGATCGCCCCTTAGTAACGTTTAACGAGCCAAGAGGAATAACTCGGCAATCTTTTCCTCTTTAAATGGTCAGGAAAAGAACTGAAAGCAGACCGTAAAGTAACCTTTTCTCGTGTTATACCGAGCTTGAAAAAGTTGAAAAAGAGCTCGTTTGATTGCGTTGAGTTGCACCAACCCCTGTCATCATACAAAAAGAGCGTAAAATGCACTTCGACATGAAAATATCCCAAAAATACTCAAAAATATTATTTCTAATGTATTTTTAGGTCAAAAAATGCTATAAATAGTGAAATGGTAAAAAATAAACTTACTTTTCACTTTTTACCTTGTGAGCTTACTATTGAAGGTTTTTTGGTGCAAATTTCAACTGCTGATTGCGATCAATCCAGGAGATCATTCGAGCCACCATCTGCAACAGGTAAGAAGCCTCATCCTTAGCTCTGTTTTCATTCCATTTTTTTAGATTTTCATCCATAATTTAGTTCCCTGCAAGAGGATTTGCAATTTCATAGGGTTGCGCCATTGGCGCGAGTTTCCCGCTCGGGATCGCGCCAATGGTGTTTTTGCCTAAATGGGTCGCGCCCTTGGCGCGACTGTTTTAGGAACAGTCGCGCCAACCACGCGATCTCAATTTGCCACAAATTTGACCATTGTAATTGCAAATTTTTTCCAGTTTAGGTTTCATCAATGATCTAATGATGGAAATTTCACCTTTGTGGTTGCAGGGTTTTGTCAGCATGGTTCTAGAATGGAGAGAACGGGAACATGATGCCGTGGATGCCATGGCAATGGAGGATGATGCATTTATGAATGCTCTGAGAGACTGTGGCTTGAAGAAATTCTTCCACACCTCATATTTACGTGCACAACCTGAGCTACTGTGATTCATCGTGGATGCTTGGGATAAAGAAGACATCAGAAAATAGGTTACTTTACGGTTTGCTTTCAGCTCTTTTCCTGACCATTTAAAGAGGAAAACATTGCCGAGTTATTCCTCTTGGCTCGTTAAACGTTACTAAGGGGCGGTCGTTTTAAATTCTTTTGTCGACCGTTAAAACATAAAAAGATTACCAGGTTTTTGTCATTTCAAACTCGTTAATGGTTACGAATAGACGTGGTTTTGATCGCTTTTTTACTTTTTCAGGTCGAAATCACTATTTATGAAAAGTACTCCTCGATCGTAATGGTCGGGTGGTTCTTTTGGGCATTATTTTATACTTTTTCGGGCTCGAGAGACACAACTTTACGAAAAAGGACACCCCTGGAGTTTCCTTTTCTGTTGTCTTTTCAAACTCTCTAAACATGAAAAGGCGCCGAGTTCTTCCTTTGTCAGACTCGTTAAAACTTGATGACATCGGATTTTGTCGAAATGACGCACCACAAGCATATGCTACCCCCAGCAAGCTTGTTAAAAATAATTGGGGTACTCGCCAGAAATGGTGGGGGAAAATAAAATTTTGGGAACCATAATTATTGTCGTGTTGGCAGTATGTCGCTCTTGAACATGGCACTTCTCTACTTTCGTGTCGGGGTGGGGATATCTCATCTCATTTTTCACTTGCCTCCGTGGGTTTGGGTAATCCTATTTGACCTCTCATCTGCTCATTGCCTCGTCATTATGACCTCTGATCCATCGATGTCAAATACTACCAGTTCCACTGTCGTGTCGCTAATATGTTCAAGAGAAGTTGACCTCTTAAAAGAAACAACCTCCGTTTGATAGTTCATACAATCTTAATTCACAACATTATCTCTCTGTCTCATGTCGATGATGTGGGAAACACTATGGCCCACCTTCAATCAAGGTCACTTCCTGTCAACTTCAGCTCATTATCCAGGAAACTGATCTAGAGACTCCCTGCCGGTGCCTTAGACCCTGCATACCTCAATGGCAGGTTCTTTGTGTTCGACGTGAGGTTTTCATCATTGGCCTCCGATTGAATGATTCTACGGCTGTTCGACTTCGAATCACTAATTCACATGCCGTAGATTGTACCTATAGTACCTTGAGGGCCATTGTCATTATTGGTGGTACCTCTCACGTCTGTTAACAGTTCCCAATATTGACTGGTAATCAGACGATGTTCATGCATCTTCGACTTCAGTGCACATATTCACATGTTTGAACTTGTACTTCTGTTCGGGTCGAGATGGAGCGCAAGACCCTGGATTGTGTCTGTTGTAATCCAGGCGTGGTTCTTGATACATGACTCATTCACTGGATGACTGCGACCATACCTGAGTCAATTCATTGATCCTAACTAGATGGCTGCGTCCATACTACGGATCTAGATTATCATGTACTCTCTTATGGATGGTTGAAACCATACCATGTACATCATGTATTTGAGCTATCAATTGTATCTCTCAATGCATATTCTCGGTGGCAGCTATATGTGTTCTTGTAAAGCATTTCACCCCTCTCTCTCTCAGGCCTCATGCTTTCGGGGGCATCTATTACACAGTAATTTGTCACCATTGGTCACCGTCCTTGTTACCCCTGTTTTCGTACATTGGAGGATACATTCCGGGACCTGTGAGGAGTGACATAGCCTAAAAACACTTGCATTATGTTCCCCTGAGTATGTACTTCATGTTCC
>APFE030456610.1:0-10645 GCA_000404065.3 Pinus taeda | reverse complement strand
ATAAACAATTAAATTAAAGTCACAAAACACTTTTAAAATGGTTCTAAAATCCTTAGAGGTTTAGCGTTTAGGGTTTAGGGTTTACTGTTTATAAGACCTTAGTAAATGCTTTTAGGTTCTAGGCTTTAGGCTTTAAGCATTAGGATATAGGCTTTGGGGTTTCGGGTCTAGGATTTAGGGTTTATAGCACTTTAGCAAATTCTTTTAGCAAACACTTAAATAAAAATTCCATATCACTTTTTAAAATGTTATAAAATTCTTAGTCTTTAGGGTTTAGAGTCGAGGGTTTGGGGTTTAGGATTTGGGATTTAGGGTTTACGGTTTACGGTTTATAACACTTTAGTAAATGGTTTTAATAAAAACTTGAATAAAATTTTCAAAACACTTTATAAAATGTTATATGATGCTTAGGGTTTGGTGGTTTAGGGTTTATTAGGCTTTAGTTTTTGGGGTTTATAACACTTTTAGTAAGTGCTTTTAGAAAAAACTTAAAAAGTGTTACAAAAATCTTTTTAAAATGTTATAAAATGCTTAGGGTTTAGGGTTTAGGATGTAGGGTTTGGGTTTAAGGTTTAGGGTTTATAACTTTTTGGTAAATTATTTTAATAAACACTTAAACAAAAGTTACAAAATCATTTTTAAGAGGTTATAAAATGCTTAGGGTTTAGGATTTAGGCTTTAAAATGTTAAAAAGTGCTTAGGGTTTAGGGTTTAGGGTTTATAACACTTCAGTATATTCTTGTAAGAAACACTTAAAAAATGTAACAAAATGCTTGTTAAAATGTTATAAAATAATTGGGGATTAGAGTTTAGGTATTAGGGTTTAGTGTTTAGGGTTTAAATTGTTGTAAATTGCTTAGGTTTTAGGGTTTATAAAATCTTAGTAATTTCGTTTAATAAACACCTAAAAAAATTTACAAAAAGCTTGTTAAAATGTTATTAAATTCTTAGGGTTTATGGTATAGGGTTTAAAATGCTATAAAATGCTTAGCGTTTAGGGTTTATAACACTTCCATAAATTATTTTTATAAACGCTTAAAAAGAGTTAGAAAAGGATTTTAAAATGTTATAAAATTTTTAGGGTTTATTGTTTAGGGTTTAGGGTTTAAATTGTTATTAAACCCTTACGGTTTAGTATTTATAACACTTTAGTAAATTATTTTAATATGCACTTAAAAAAATTATAAAACACTTGTTCAACTGTATAAAATGTTTAGGTTTTACGGTTTAGGGACATTTTAGTAAATGCTTTTAATAATAAAAAAATCAAAAGTTACAAAATGATTGTTGAAATGTTGTAAAATTCTTAGGATTTGGGGTTTAGGATTTAGGGTTTATGACACTTTAGTAAATTCATAGGGTTTAGGGTTTAAAAAATTATAAAATTCTTATTGTTTAGGGTTTAGGGTTTTAAAAAGTTAAAAAATGCTTGATAAAATGTAATAAAATGCCTAGGTTTTATGGTTTATAACACTTTCATAAATTCTTTTAATAAACACATAAAAATTAGGTTACAAAATGCTTATTAAAATGTCATGAAATAGTTAGGTTTTAGGGTTTAAGATTTGAGTTTTAAAATGTTATAAAATTCTTAGGGTTTAGAGTTTGGGGTGTAGGGTTTAGGGTTTATAATGCCTTAATAAATTATTTTAATAAACACTTACATAAAATTTACAAAATTGTTTTAAAAATGTTATAAAATGCTTAGGGTTTATGATTTATGGTTAATGGTTTAATGTTTAGGGTTTATGGCACTTCAATAAATCCTTTTAATAAACACTTAAATAAAAGTTACAAAATACATTTTAAGAGTTATAAAATCCTCAGGGTTTACAGTTTCATGTTTAGGGTTTAGGGTTTAGTGTTTATAACACTTTATTAAATGCGTTTAATAAACACTTAAGTCAAAATTACAAAACAATTTATAAAATATTATAAATCACTTATGGTTTAGGGTTTAGAAGACCTTAGTAAATGATTTTAGGGTTTATGATTTAGGCTTTAAAAAGTAGGCTATAGGGTTTAGGGTTTTAAGTTTAGGGTTTAGGGTTTATAATAATTTAGTAAATTACTTTAATAAACACGTAAATAAAAGTTATTGAACACTTTTTAAAATGTTATAAAATTCTTAGTGTTTTAGATTTAGAGTTTAGGGTTTGGGTTTAGGGTTTGGATTTAGGGTTTGGGATTTAGGGTTTAGGGTTTAGGGTTTATAGTTTAGGTTTTATGGTTTATAACACTTTTTAAAATGATTTCACTAAAAACTTCAATAAAAGTTACAAAATAATTTTTAAAATGTTATTAAATTCTTAGTGTTTAGGGTTTAGGATTTCAGGTTTAGAATTTAAGGTTTATAACACTTTAGCAAATTATTATAATAAACACCTAAATAAAAGTTACAAAACACTTTTTAAAATGTTATAAAATTCATAGGGTTTGGTGTTTAGGGTTTGGATTTTAGATTTTATGGTTTACAATTTAGGATTTATAAAACTTTAGTAAATGATTTTAATAAACAATTAATAAAAGTTGCAAAATTCTTTTTAAAATGTTATAAAATGCTAAGGGTTTATGGTTTGACATTTAGGCTTTAGAGTTTAGCATTTAGGATTTAGGGTTTATAACACTTTAATAATTGCTTTCAATAAACACTTAAATAATTTTTACATAACACTTTTTCAAATGTTATAAAATACTTAGGGTTTAGGGTTTAGGGTTTATCATGCAGGAAAATCCAACTCAGGGAAGGACATGGTGGGAGTTTGTCTTGTTCAAAAAAATTTGAGTTTCATTAGTTTTTTTATTTTCTATGAATGGTTGTCTCAGACAATGACAATGGTTGCTTAAGTAGTTCTTTTTTTTCCTCTTAGTATTATTTAGAATTTCTTTTAATTTACAAAGCAAGAAAAGACAGTTATTCAAGAATATTTTTAACGTAACCATTGGCAGTTCTGATAGGTGCCTAATATTCTCTACGAAACAAAGGAAGAAACAATGGATGTAATCTTTTTTTCCCATCATAGAAGAAATACAGAGAAAACATAGAAATATTTTCTGAATACAAGAACGTTTGAAACCATTCATATTATGGTCCTAAACTTCCTATTTTATACTGTAGAAACTACTTCCTTTTTTCCCATCAACAAAGCTAAAAATACACAGGTGAACAAAAAGCATAAAGGTGAGGAGAGCTATCAGACAAACCATAGTGCCAATAGAGCGAAGATACAAATGGGCCAAGCAAGCTATTATTACAGAGACAAGCTTTAGGTACCGAAATCAAACACGTTCCAAATTTCCATTGTAGAATGTAAACAAATGAATTTCCAATAAAAATACCATCATAAATATATATATATATATATTTGTTAAGAAGTTGAAACATTACAACTCGAAAAGGACAATCATTTGGTAGAGGAAGGACAGCGAATAACAGTCAAGAGGGCAACAGTTCAAAAACCTCAGGCACAGTGGAAAAGGAGGGCAACACGAGAGGAGGAAGGCCATACCCGAGAGGAATAGTAAATGGCAGAGGTAAAGGAGCTGCCTACTAGTGCTACAAGTGCCACAAGTTGGGGAACAGATCCTTTCAGTGTCCTGAAGGAGAACAGGCTGGTCAAAGAGGAGTATATGTTGCTTAGACAAAATAAGCAGAGGCACTGCCTCAGGATATAGAAAAATACACCGGAGATAGGAGAGACCTTAGTCTTGAATAAGGTATTGCTGAAATGAACAAAAGAAACAACTGAACAAACCCACAGAAAGACATTATTACAGATTGTATGCAAGTCACATGGAAAATGCTACAAACTGATTATAGATAGTGGAAGCAGTGATAATCTGGTTGTAACATAGATGGTGGAAAAATTGGGTTTTAAACGACTGAAGCATCCAACTCCATATAAATTTTCATGGTTATAGAAGGGTCACCAACTACTAGTTGATGAGCAGTGTGTGGTGGAATTCCATATTGGCAAATATAGGGACAAAGTTATTTGTGTCATCATGCCCATAGACGTGTGTCATATTCTACTAGGTAGATTGTGGCAGTATGACCGAAAGGTTGTTCATGATGGGAACCAGGACTTGCACCAAACAAAAACAGCACATTTTCATTACACCACCGCATTACAACTTAACTATTATTTACCACACCTATTTAAAGTTTAATGTAATGTGATTTTGGGGTTAGGAGGGCCAACCTGTAGGTGAGTCCTCCCATTTGAATGCTCCATTGGCAGTTACAGTTATATGTATTCCATTGTTACCATAAACATAACCGTTAGTGTTATTCCATTCCATGTGTTTACCTCCACCAACGCCGCCAGAGTTAACTGTTAGTAAAACTGCAGTTTGTGCTAATCACATTTAGTGGTTAATTAAGCACATTTAACATTAATTAACTGTAGTTTAACTTGGCAGAAATTCTGGTGGACCTCCAAAATTGGCGATAACTCCAGTCTTAGTGGATTTGAGTGGAGTTCCTCTAGTTTTACAGGTGTTTTCCTACGTAAAACTATTTTGACCACACCTGAAGCAAAATTCAACCAAATTGAGCTCAGCAAAAGGTGTTCCTAGCTAATTTGAGCATTCTGAACACATTGAAGTAGGTCTAAGGAGCAGTAGAGATTGGTCAAAAACATTTTTTTTCCATATTGAGCTAATACAGAGTCCTAATCCATGGAAGATAGACCAAGGAGATGTAGCCTAGGAGGGGTGGACTCATTCATCAAAACATTATGTTAAGTGTCCATGTTGATGGTTTTTTGTACTTTTTTGTTGTTCAACACTTGTTTTTGATGTTATTTTACTCTTATATTTCACGTAAAACTTGATAAAATTTACCTGTTTACAATCATAAACACCATAAGAGAACGATGAACATGAAGCAATTGACAAGCATTTGTTTATAAATCTGAAGTTGAAATTAGTATAGCAAAACTAACATTCAACAACAGATCAAGTAGCTCAACATGTTGAGTTCAGAGAGTGGGAGAATGTAAAAAACTATCAACTTCCTATTTGAAAATATAATCATTGAAATCATAGTGAAATAAGTGGAATATTAAAAAATCATGAGAAATTAGTCAGTTACGACTACCTCCCATGGAAATGGTCATATATGGATGACTTACTTAGCATAGTTGAACCCCAAAAAATGATATCTAATATAACGCACTGCGAAAACCACAAACCCCTCAATACTTGAGTACTTCAATACTCTGAATTAATATTTTTCAAAGACTTTTGACTCATGTAGAATGTCTTTATAGGATGAAAAAAAAATATATATGGATAAGTTGATAGAAAATTTATGAAATAAAAAAGTTGAAACACTACCCACAATATAATTTCCAAACTGCAACAAATTTTGTATCCATGGTATTATACCTTCTCTATAAATAAATTAATCTTGGGATTACATTTTTATAGAGAATGGTTAGTAACATCACTTGGATAATATTTTTACATTGAAGTCAATCCACTAGACTTTGCATGGACTAATCATTTACCTAAGTCCATAAATAGAGATATCATAAATTGGGTAACTCGCAATTGTTGTAATAGCCAAACTATATACTTTTCTAAAAGACACCATAGATGCTTGGCATACCATAATCAAATTAGAAACATGAACATGTTGAGAGGTATGTTATTTGTTGAACTTAATTAAAAAGAAAAATATGTATCATTTAAAATACAAAATAAAATTCACATGAATTTTACAGTATTTAATTGTGGTTTTCCAAAAGGAAAATCACACATGTATTCCATGTGAAAATTGATATCAGTTGGTTCCAAAAATAAGTTCAAAAGTTCCCTTGATAACTGTAGAAACTTTTTCCCAATGGGGGTGCAGATGCATTGGTACAAATGATGTGCGATCGACCATCCATACCTCCCTCCCCTCTATGCACATATGAATGTTGTGATGATGACAAGACTTCATACTTACTCCTCTAGCATGACATTCCTCCTCAAGCACTCTAATGATAAATGTGAACCTTGGTACATGATTTGGCTGAATTCGATTGTTTGGGCAATGAGCTTGGGTGGTAAGGAGTTTAATAGCGTTCGGGTCTATGTTTATGGTGCTTCACTGGGGCTCTTGCCTTGAGTGAGGAAGGAAGATGTAACTTGTAGTATCTTGAAGTGGTTTCACATCGGTTTCGTGGTCTACCCTTGGGACCCTAGTATGAAGACAATTGTGGTTTGGTTATGAAACCTTGCTTCTAGTGGAAATGAAGCCTTTTCATCACTCCGCCAGCTCCTATCTCCTCTCCCGCCTGAGCAGACCACCACAAGTCTTTACATGTGCATGGTTTTTTATTAGTCATTTACTAATTTATGCTTTGAGGTCGGGTCTCGCCTTTGGCCCAAAAGACCTAAACCCTGAAATCTGAGCATTTTACAACATTTTAAAAAGCATTTTGTAGCTTTTATTTAAGTGTTTATTAAAAGAATTTACTAAATTTTTATAAACCTTAAACCCTAAACCCTAAACCTCCAAATCTAAACCCTAAACCCTAAGAATTTTGTAAGTCAGGTTTCTTATGAGATTCTGACCATGTCAATTTAACCCATGAATGAGTCCACCCATGAAGGATTATTCCATTGATTGTGTTGAAGAGATCTTGTTGAAGAGTATGCCTAAGAGTATCAGTGTGGTTCATTGCTCTCAATTTAATTCCATTCTTAAGAGTACTAGAGAAAGTTGTCAGAATAATAACCATTTGCATGATAATAAGGTATGTGGAATCATACTTGCGACTTAACCAAGTTATGAATGGAAGTCTAATATGCTTAATATTCATCCAATATATAAGATTTATTGAGGAAATAAAAAGATCACATCAATGACTGATGTTTGGGGTTATTCAACTTTATTTGAAATTGGTATGAATGTTTGAATGATAGTGTTCATATAATAACTAAAATTAATGTACAAGTAAATACGGTCAAAATCTAACTATAATAGAGACAAATTTTTTAAGTTAATGGAGCCTAACAGTGAAAGTTTTGGGTAGGCCATGGAGGTACGTTACATGGCTTGTCCAGTAGTTGGGATGACTTTTTCAAATGCCATAATGTATAGTGAGTATCAAAAAATCCATTTAACCTCAAATTTGAGGGGTTAGGAGTGCCATATACAATTGTAAATATCTTGGCATCATCTTTCTAACCATATATCTTATGCTCCCATTTGAGCTCGGTATTTTTAGAAAGTAAACCTTCAAAGATACGGTATCTAAATGGGGTCTGATTCTAGTTTTTTGGGTCATATTGAAAAATATTTTATATCTCCTCATTCCTATGGAATTAGAGGGAGTGCCATATACCATTAGAAAAGTATCATAATATCCTATTTGACTATGTAATTTCCTCTTTCATTCGGACAACCTTTCACATCAATAACAACAATTTTCAACACTGATAACTTCTAAGTTAAGAAAATGAAGAATATTCTATAATACATGTGTTGCAATGTCCATATGAGTGAGCTAGTAATAGGTCTAGTTTTATGGTGATTGGCTTGCAAATACCCATTAGATGAAATTTCAAATGTCAGTTGAACGATATTATCCTTATTCATGTTCCAATTTTCTTTCTTCCATTTGGTTTTTCCATTTGATGGGAAATATATTTGTTATAATTCTGGACCCTAGTACAAGCAACTTGTCTACCATAACACTAATACCAATATTACTTGTCATGATTTGGCCTTGCTTTCCTCCACCCGAATTTACCAAACCTTCTTTGCACTACAATATTCATAGTATCCAAACCCTTATCGAACTCATGGATTCCATGCTGAAGAAAAGCAAAATCCTATGTCATATGTGCATTGTAACCTAAAGGTATAATCTAGTGGAGGAAACAAACACATTAATTTGAAAAAAAGAAAATAAGCATGAAAGGGAGAGATACTGGCCTCTAAAGGTTGGGTGAAGCAAATATGGTGATGTGAAGCATTCGATCTTAAAATGAAACATGGGCCTACAATGTAGGGCCTCAGAATAAAACAGTCATGTCTAGTGATTCTCAACAACATAAGGCCCACCAGGCTTGTTGCTATGCTACCACTTGATGACATTGATCCCACTCCAAAATTGTACACCCCTTGGATTTAAGCTCATTTGTGAAGAATTCCTAATGATGGTGCTAAATTATTTTTCCTCCTCATTTTCACTCCACACATACTTGGCTACCACCCTTGAATGTTGACCAAGTGCTCAATATTTAGCTCAAAAATAAATTTTCTGAGAATGGCTTGAAACATAAACGAGCACGTCATTCTCGATAAAATTATCCCAACGCAACTCATTTCACTGAAATCCAAGTTCGTATGAGGAAGACATCATGTTGTGTCTGCTTTACGAAGCAGAATAAATTTAAAAGAAAATGCACGATTAGTTGTTCGTACTACTAACATGGGAGGTGAGTGCGCAAGGTCAACAGTGGTCAAAGGTCCAATTAGGCATTTACAAGCATCATATTTTGGTTGGTTATCAAATGTGGTGACTTGGCATGATTTTTTTGGTTAATGGATGACCAACAAGGAGGGGAAAAGTGGCAAGCTTGGAGGCCACCACATGTCCTCCCCAAAGGTCAACTCAACATGCAGTGTAAAAATATTTTTTGGTAGACTCGGGGGTTAAAACCAAGACTTGCACCAAAAAAACATAACACATTTTCATTACACCACCGCATTACAACTTAACTATTATGTTTACCACATCTATTTAAAGTTTAATGTAATGTGATTTTAGGGTTTAGGGTTTAGGGTTTAGGGTTTAGGGTTTATGATTTAGGGTTGAGGGTATAGGATTTGTAACACTTTTGTAAATGCTTTTAATAAAATCTTAAATAAAAGTTACAAAACACTTTTTAAAATGTCATAAAATTCCTAGGTTTTAGTGTTTAGGGTATATTTTTTGCAATTTAGGGTTTAAGATTTATAATGCTTTATCAAACGATTTTAATAAAAAATTAAATAAAAGTTACAAAACAATTTTTAAAATGTTATAGAATGTTTTGGGTTTAAAGTTTACAGTTTAGGATGGAGGGTTTAGGATTTAGCATTTGGCATTTAAAATATTATAAAATGATTAGGGTTTAGTGTTTGTAACACTTCAGTAATGCTTTTAATAAGCACTTAGAAAAAGATTACAAAATGCTTGTTAAAATGTTATAGAATTCTTAGGATTTAGTGCGTAAGGTTTAAAATGTTATAAAATGATTAGGGTTTAGGGTCTATAGCAATTTAGTAAATTCTTTTAATAAAAACTTAAGTAAAAATTACAATACACTTTTCAAAATGTTATAAAATGCTTCAGTTTTAAGGTATACTATTTAGGTTAGGGCTTGTGGTTTATGGTTTATGGCTTAGGGTTTATAACTCTTTATTAAATTATTTTAATCAACACTTAATTAAAAGTTATAAAACACTTTTTAAAACGTTCTAAATTGCTTAGGGTTTAGGGTTTAGGAATTGGTGTTTAGGGTTTAGCGTTTATAACACTTTAGTAAATGGTTTTACTAAACACTTAAATAAAAGTTAAAAAATTATTTTTTAAATGTTATAAAATTCTTATGTTTTAGGGTATAAGGTTTGGTGTTTAGGTTTTAGGGTTTAGGGTTTAGGATTTATTAAAATGTTAAGAAATTATTACTGTTTAGGATTGAGGGTTTGGGTTTAGCATTTAGGGTTCAGGGTCTAGGGATTATAACACTTTACTAAATGACTTTAACAAACACATAAATACAAAATAAAAATTGCTTTTTAAAATGTTATAAAATGCTTAGGATTCATGGTTTACAGTTTTGGGTTTAAGGTTTAAGGTTGGCAGTTTAGGGTTTGGGGTTTAGGGTTTAGGGTTTAGGTTTTTGGGTTTACTTTTTAGATTTTAGGGTTTACGGTTTATAACAACTTAGTAAATGCTTTTAATAAACAATTAGATGAAAGTTCTAAAATGATTTTTAAAGCATTATAAAATGCTTACAAAATGCTTTTTAAAATGTTATGAAATTCTTAGGGTTTCAGATTTAGGGTTTGGAGTTAGCGTTTAAATTTTAGGGCTTATAAAAATTTAGTAAATTATTTTAATAGACACTCAAATAAAAGATAAAAATTACTTTTTAAAATCCTATAAAATTCTTAGTGTTTATTGTTTATGGTTTGGGGTTTAGGGTTTAAGGTTGGGGTTTATAGTTTAGGGTTTGTGGTTAAGGTTTTGGGGTTTAGGGTTTAAGGTTTAGCTTTTATAACACTTTACTAAATGATTTTAATAAACACTTAATAAAAAGTAAAAAACACTTCTTAAAATGTTATAAAATGCATAGGAATTAGGGTTTAGGGTTTAGGGTTTAGTGTTTAAGGTTAACAGTTTAATGTTTATAAGATTTAGGTAAATGATTTTAATAAACACTTAGATGAAAGTGATGAAACAATTTCTAAAATGTTATAAAATTATTAGGGTTTAGAATTCAGGGATTAGGGTTTAGCAGTTTAAGTTTAGGGTTTAGAATTCAGGGATTAGGGTTTAGCAGTTTATGTTTAGGGTTTAGGGTTTAAGGTTTAGGTTTTAGGGTTTAGGGGTTAGGGTTTATAACACTTTAGTAAATTCTTTAGCGTTTAGTGTTT
>APFE030456608.1:0-13769 GCA_000404065.3 Pinus taeda | reverse complement strand
TTTATGGATATCATCCACCATCCATCACATCATATTTAGGAGAAAATTCTAAGGTTCAAGCAGTGGAACATCACATCAAGCATCAACAACAAGTTCTCCAACTCTTAAACCATAACCTCAAATTGGCACAAAATAGAATGGAACAAAAAGCAGATCAACATCGCAGCAAAATAATTTTTGATGTAGGTGACTGGGTATTCTTATGCCTACAACGATATAAACAAATGTCCCTCAAGAAAGCTATGAGGATGATAAATTATCACCAAAGTATGATGGTCTATAGAAGGTGTCGCAAAAGATTAGTACTATGGCATACAAATTGGAGCTTCCTACAACTTACTGAACGCACCTAGTTTTCCATGTTTCATGTTTAAAGAAGGTTATAGGTGACAAGATCCTAGTTCAAACAATATTGCCAGAACTTGACGAGAAAGGAAAAATCATATTGGAACTCGAAGCTATCATAGAAACAAGAACTCGACAACTACAAAATCGATCAATTTCAGAGTATCTCATCAAGTGGAAGAACTTATTCGCTGAAGATTCTACATGGGAGGATGAGAAATTTATACAGAAGCATCCAGAACTACTAAGTGTTTAGGAAAATGCTTTTCGGAAGGAGAGGGACATGTTAGGCCCCTATAATACAAGTGATTCCCCCATTTCTATTGTCATTATATCCCTTATTATTATTGTTGTGCCCCTATTGTCCACATATTGTTATTAGTATGCCCCACAGAAACCCGCTATTGTTATTTTTGTGCCCTGATGTTATTACTGTTATGTCGACTTGATTATATTGTTGCCCCTTAACTCATATATATAGAATGGATGTTTAGTCATTTGTATCATCCAAGAATTGTTTATTTGTGTAATGTAAAGGAGCTTGTTGCCCCCTCGAAGAGGCTGAATTTTAAGGCGTTGATCTATCTTTTCTATGTTTTTGTGAGCTGGTTTCCCAACATAATCCCATGGATTTAATATTATTCCAATGGTATTCTAAAAGGTTGGGATCTTATGATTTCTAATATTTATCAATCATTTAATATTATTCCATTGGGTTTTTAGTTTTAATACCTCCATTTATTATCCCCTTTGGCTTATAATATCAATCCCTTGGGTTAATAATATTAATTCTTGAGTTTAATATAAATCAATCCCTAGGGTTAATATTATTCATAGGGTTTATAATATTGATTATTGGGTTTAATATAAATCCCACTGGCTTATCATCATGGTCAACCATAGTCCAACATCACATTGTGACAAATATTTTCTCAATATGAAAATGAACCATCGTCTAACATTGCATTATGACAAAGATTATTTGCATATGGAAATGAATCATAGTAAACCATGGGCAAACATCACATTGTGACAAATATTGTCGCAATATGAAAATCAACCACGGTCAACTCAACCATGATAATTATAGGGTTTGTGATATTTATCTTGGGCTTTCTATACCTTGGTTTTATAATATTATTCCGGTGGGTTTAAAATATCAATCCCTTGGGTTTGTTATTCTAGTGGGTTTAAAATATCGGTCCATTATGTTTATTAATTTAAGGTTTCATATTCCTAGAGTGCAATATTGTTCATGGGTCTTATACTATTAATCCTTGGGTTTAATATAAATCCTTTGTAACAATCATTAATATAAATAAATAAAAAACCAATATTTTATATTTTTTTTAATAAATAATATAAATATTCCTCATTGTGGTGACCAAGCTATGGGACAGGTAGTGACATGTTCGATTGTTGAGCTAGGTATGCCTCCACGTGAAACATGAATGCCTAAAAGGCCCATTTGTACCTCATCCAATCTCCTGCGAGCACTACATAATGTGCAACATAGGTGGTAGGGTGACCATTTGCAGTTGTTGGGTGATGGGGAGGGAGTGTTGGGTGAGACGAAGTAGTGGGGTATTAGCATCCTCGCTCTATATGTAGCTTGGGGTGACAATGCAAGATGTGCTCAAGGTGGGGAGACGTGTGGAGGACTGGAACCTACAATCAATTTGGCCTTGGGATCCAAGGGAGAATTAGAGTAGTGGGCATGATAAGAGATAACATTCCAGGGTTGAGAGTATGGGTGGCATGCATTCATTTCCCCTTCCTCACTCTGGTTCTATCTCTAAGTAGGGGTTTCTCCTCTCGAGAGGTAGTTTTGTGTAGAATTTGGGTCTTGGTCCAATCGTTGGAGCATCCCATGTGCTTCAAATACTGGTGACACACCCCGCTATTCGATGGAAGATAGTAGAGATGGATATGAGAATGGAACCAATTGTTTAGGGCTCTTTGATGCTGTTGTGGTAAGCAATATGGTTTTGTATTTGGTTCATATCTTACTTGTGTGGTGGGTTGTAACAAACAAGATTCGTCCTTGCAGTGGTGCAACTGTTAGTGGAGACGTAGATTGTATGCTGAGACAAAAAGGACATGCTCATAGAGGGGGAGCTGGCCACCGCATGGAATTTTTCCCATAGTAGGAAGTGCCTAGCTTAAGCTCGAATTTGACTGAGAGTCTCCATTCCGATGTTGATGTAGCCACGCCCTTAAGTGGCTCCGCAGGTCACATTAGAGCTCTGGCCACCTTGGACTCCATAGCGGCCCAATTGAAGAATCTCCATCTTAATATGGAAACTTTGAGGGAACAACGATATGATGACTAGAATGAACGAGTGGCCTACATCAATGACTTCCAACACACGCAGAACGACCTCGTCAACTCCATAGATGGCCTTCAGTGGCAACTCCTATGCAAAAACGACCACCTTCGTGCTTTGGAAAATTTGGTGGAACACATTGACTACCACATGCATGAGTAGGTTACATTCTTTGCTTCCCCACCACAGTTTCCCCCAACCCACCTCTATGATGTGTATTCATGGAAAATTCTCTATTTGTGCTTCTTTTGTATCATAAGTTACCAACAGCATGGGATGTCTTGGCTTCTCAGACACTTAATATTGCTTAGAGGAGGACTCATGTGAGCTCTTAAGCCTCATACTCAACCTTGTGTGACAACAATGATGTATTTTGATGATCTAATGATGATGTATTTTGTCCCTAAAGTTATGATAATATAATGTAGTTTTTCTACCAATAATTTTTTTTTTAATTATTAATTAATTATTACCAATTTAAAATTATTTATATGATAATAATTATTAATTATTTTATTAATATAATAATAATTAAATAATAAATTAATAATAAAAAAAAAAATTTATTATTAAATTAACAGCATTATTGCTATTATCATTATTATTAAAGAATACATATCTATAATTATAAGGAACTATTTATATTTTTTTAATAAAATAATAATATTAGTAATTAATTATGTTAATTAATCAATTAATTTGTATTAATATATTAGTTAATAATATATTAAATTTAATGAAAAGTAAAAAATCCCCTTTACCCCCATCTAACTAATAATCCTAATATTAATAATAATAATATTAAAATAAATAATAAATAATAATAATAATAAATATTTAGTAACAACAAGTAATTAATTTATAAACTGTGGACAGAGGTATATAATAATATAACAATATGTAAGGTTTATTAAACCCTACGGTTTTTATTAATTTAATAATTGGTTGTGGATTAACAATTGCTTGGTTTAAAATATCTCTCTAGGCCTTATAAAAATCCTTTTTGTTAACATTTTGATTCCTTTGGGTTTGTGATAGCTTTAGTCTTATAATAATGGTACGATTTCTTGGGTTTATAACATTTAATACGCTTTGGTTTATAATATATATAATTTATTAGGTTTATAATTCAATCTCTTGGTTTTATTAACACTTTGAATTTAAAATATTATTTCCTAGTGTTTATTGATTCCTTAGGTTTCTAATATTTTTCTGAATAGTTTGTTGACCCCTTAGGTTTATAATATTTATCGCGTCGGTTTACTAAATAGTTGGCTTATAATATTAATAATCCCATGGGTTTATTAATCCATTGGGTTTAAAAGGTAATTGCTAGGGTTCATTAATCCTATGTGTTTTTAATAGTTATTGTTGGGTTTTGTTGATCCCTCAGGTCTATAATATTTATGGCTTGGATTTACTTATTCATTTGGTTTATAATATAAAACCTTTGGCTTTATTAGTTGCTTTAGTTTAAAATGTTTATCCCTTGGGTTTGTTGATCACTTAGATTTACAATATTTATCCCTTGTGTTTATTATTTCTTGGGTTATATATTAATAATCTCATTTGAGTTTATTAATACCTTGGGTTTAAAATGTAATTTAAAGTATTAATTCCCACACATTTTTATATTGATTCTTTTAGTTTTTACTTTTAGGTTATAATATTTATCTCTTGGGTTTAATAATTCATGCTTTACAATATTAAAACCTTGTATTTATTTGATGATTATTCAGATAGTTGTTAATAATGAAAATAGATAGTCTTTATTAAAATATGTCTAAATGTTATCAATTTGGTGGGTGGTGGATATAAGCATATGAATGTATATCAACTATATTGGTAAATATAGTTATGCTAGTATTTAATTCTTATATATATGAAATATTTGTTTCAATATGGTAATACTAAGTGAGATTATTTCAATAATTATCAGATTTAATGAATTTTATTTTATGATCATAAATTAAAAGGCCAAGGAAACAAATAAATGGGTGGACTCACCGATGGTGATATGTGTGGTGTAGGGAAGCTCTACGCTTATTATAAAATGTAATATAAGAAATTTTAGAGTATCATTAATTGTATAAGCAATTTAAAATAAAAATTATTGGAGAATATTTTACAGTATAAGAAATTTTAGATTCAACATCAATTTTGCAAGCAATTTTAAATAACAGGAGTTTCTGGACTTTAGCTATTTTATGTCAAATCTTTTACTTTTTCTATTTAAAATAGATTTTTGAATTATAAACACGAAGTTTAAAACATTAAATTTATAAAAAAAATAATTATCCCAAAAACACAAAACCTATGAAACTAATTATACCCAACAAAAGAATTGATTTTACCGAAAACAAAAGGGGAAAGTCCCAAACTATTTACATGATAAATGCACGTTGTTAACGCACATGAGATGGATTAAGCCTTTGAGATCCAATCCAAATAGCCTCAGTCGCAATTTTTTAAATCCGCTGATAAGATGGTAAGTGGTGTTACTTTCCCCGCGTACCAAAACCTCCATGTTTCGTGAAAAGCAATACCATATCTTCGTGGTTGGGCACAGGACTGCCCCAGGGGAGTTTTCACTTCGGAGCAATCCACAAGTGTGTTATAAGCCATGCAATGTTTGGAGTTGTTCGTTACTTCCGCCACCACGAAGTCTTCTCTCACCATATACGAATCCACTCGCAGGTCCTGCACCGAGCACGCTTGCACCGAGCACGCTGCACCTTCCTTCTGCGTATCAACTGCATTCAAAGACCACCCAATAAACACAACTTCAACTTGAGCGAATAAAGTAACTACGATAACTTTCAACACAAGTAAACACAACTTCAATTCTTACCCATCTGGGGTTCAGAGAATTTGATTTCCCGGCCACCAATTGACAAAGGAAAAAGACAGAAGAGAAAGAAAAGCACAGAGCCTACTGATGCCATTCTTCAGATGATAAAAAGGCGCGCTTCGCTATTTCTATCTAAATACACAATATTTGTCGCACTCGCCTTGCTATTTCTGTCAAATTAAATACACAATATTTGTGTCACCCGCGTCGCTATTTCTATCAAAATACAGAATCTTTGTTTTCTACCTGCCCAGGATAACAGAAATATATATTGCATCCGTAAAGAATTATTAAAATCTAATCTCTGGGCCGAATTTTGTCGGAGTTGTGACTAACTTTTTTTTGGTAAGATGGGACCACACAATTGGTGATTTATTACGATGACTACATTTACGATCAATTCAAAGCCGTTGGCAATATCGGCTGAATTTTACCTCAATGTAGGGTGAATATTTTGTTGTATTTTTCGCTGTGTACCTTAATCCAAAATTTGAGCTATTAAATATGTACAAGTGAAGTGCTTTATCTGTATATTTATTAAAAAAACTTTAGATAACAAAATATATGAATCTCACAAAAGAAAGAAACATATCACTGATGGAAAAAGTAAAACATAAGACTTCACCGTACAATAATGGGTTTGTCTTATTGTTCTGAAATAACCATAAGACTTCACCGTATAATAATGGGTTTGTCTTATTGTTCTGAAATAACCATAAGACTTCACCGTATAATAATGGGTTTGTCTTATTGTTCTGAAATAACTTAAATTAAGAATTATTGTGTTTAAACATAATTCAAAAAATTATCTTAGTAAAGACCTATGTCTTATGCTTAGCACAAAATCAAAATTACATCCAAAATTTCAGTCACACTAAACTCTTTTAGTAGAGGGAAAGACCTATATTTAAAAAAGTAGCAGCTACAATATAATATATTATTTTTGCATTACTATGTATTTTAGTTAGAAGATTCTTAAAATTTGACATATCTTTACTTGCATATGAGGCTACCATGAAAAATGGCTAACCTAACTTAAGGATGGAGTTGGCTCAGGGTCTACATTTAAATTTGGTATTGGTGGGAGGTTCTGATTAATAGGGCTTCTGATTCTAAAGTCTAGGGAGCTTGTTATATTCTAACTTTAAATATTTATTTGGAACTAGAGTGCATTTATCTCATTATCCTACCAACTTGTGCATTTGCTGCCTCCAACTTATGGGAATTTCCAAAGTGGAGGCCCATTTGGTTGCTATTTGGGCTAGGTGGATATGAATTTGCTTAATTTCCTTTTGCGTGTGGCCCATTTCTTTTGCATGTCTATAACACTACCCTGTTTTTTCTTATCTAGATGATGGGTCTTTTAGGTGAAGAACCCTAATCCCTCATAACCAAATTCAAATTCATAGTTGTCTAGAGATTTCCCTCATGAAAAGAACTTGAAACTCAAGAGAAACCATGGAAGTAGGGCATATTTGTGTAGTTTCACCTTGCCCCCCTTCCCCACTACGTCCAAAAAAATGGCCAAGAGAATGATAAGTGCTCATAAGATGTTCTTCAAAGATGAATTAGATCTGAACAGAAAACATCATAGTGACCTCCTTCCGAGCTTAGTCTCCGGTGGATGATTTGGAAAATAATTGAAATATAAGGAAGAAGAAAATGATAGACTTTAATAAAATCTTTAACCTAGTAGGATTTAACCATTGGGAACCTCATTAGAACTTTATTTTTTTTTATATTATGCGAGAAGAGGAAGCCAAGAAATATGAGGGAAAGGATTGATACAAGTAAAGATGCCTAAATAGTGGAAACAACAAAAATTCTTGAAATGGAAAATTCTTTGGATGGCTAAGTGAGATTGGATATTGATATTCTAAGTGTATAAAGGGAATTTATCTAAATTAGCTTGTCCTCCCAAGGGATTTAAAGAGTTTTGGGGGACTATTTTAAATGTGGAAGCTATAATTATTGAATCAACTCTTAGAAGCAATGTATCAACTCTCAATTTGTTTTGTTTAATTCTGTTGACTCCATGTATAGATCACTATGTAGAATCTATATTGATAACCTTTAGTGTTCATGTCTTTGTACAAAAAAAGAGATAAAGGAAATTTTGGTTGAAGCCCTGTTGTGGATTTGAATAACCCTACTAATATACCATTTGCAAGTGGGGGCCTTGAGTGATTTCCAATGAAAACTAAAATTCAACCAATTCTACTTTTTTTTAAATCAATTTCTCTAAGAACAACAAAATAAAAATTTGTGTATGACATGAGCGAAAGAATTGTCATGTCCAAATTTATGACCATCCATTTTTCTCCTCTATTTTTATTGGAATATTTTGCTTCTTATCCATGATTTGCTGGTTCCCCAATTACTCTCGAAAATGTTGTTGGGAAAAAGAGCTTTAATGAATTTATTTTATACTAGACATACATTTTCATTATGCATTACAAAGGTAAATAAGTTGAAATCTAGGGAAATAAGAATGACATACAACCTTTTTTTACTCAAGTAATAAATATAGAGTTTATGTTGCCACTCACGTACACTAAATGGTGAAAAAACGTTTATCATCCTTAATATGTTAACTTTTATACTATGGAATATATATTTTTTAAATCCATAGTACAAAGGGGCTTTGTCATGTCAAACAAAAATATATTCTGCCAAGTTCCTTTCTCTCATATAGGCTAATTTAGAATCATTCCTATTATACTTAGAAGACGTTATATGAGGGATGGGCTCTAGTATTGCTTCGTCATCCACCATGGTGAAGGGTTCAGTTTCGAATAAAGAAGATTGAAATGATTTATGGATGCTTCTATGACGTAGGAAAATGAGAGAATGAAGCCACTATTGACTTGGATTGATTGAACACTAAATTCCACCATAATCTTATTTTAGCATGTCTATGAAAATATGTGTTGTTTCAACCGAGCTAGTGGCTCTTATTTCTTAGTCACTAGAATTATTATTCTTCCCTAAGATATTTATGAAGTATATTGTACTCTTCTTTTCCTTCTAGGATATGCTCCTCAGAAACTAACCCATCATCTATTTGATTTCACATTTTTTCAAGGTAAGCTTTTAAGGCAATAATATCATGTTCATACCATTTTTCTTTGGGTTTGCCATGCCTCTGTCATGGAATTTATTTAGGGAAAATTTTATATAAAATATATTAATCACCAAAAATATTATAGTTGAATAGGATTTGTTCATACTCGTTGGATGAGGTTACAAGTATCTATATTTTTACTAATTAATTTTTTATTGAACAAGTTTAATTTCATTTTTGGTAAAATTCATTCTCAAACCTAATAGCTATTTAGATCAAAGTTATATTTCTATTGTTCTTTACACCATAAAATATTTTTATAAGTATATTAATACATTTGGAAATTATGTGTATACTACTGTGTATCAACACATATAATAATATTATATTTAAAATCTAAATTTCAAGATCTCTAGATTTTACTATTAATAGTGCATGCATGTTAATGAAATAAAGTACATAGAATGGAAAATTAAAATCTTATGCACATATTTGGCACAAGATATTCTATAGGAAACACTTTCAGGAGAAAATCCTAGCTAGAAGGTGAGGTAAGGTTACCATGCTCTATTTCTCTCAATGAAAATATGGTCGCGAGGATGAAGAAGTTTGGTCTATGGGTTGCTACAATGCATGGATCGTGTTTGTGTGATGTACCTCATATCCATCTTGGCTATTTTTTCTCAAACATGGACCAAATGCGCTAAAAATAATGTAACCGTAGTTCCTCCAAGTGGCCTTGTTATAACACATCTCGATAGCCCACTAATGGTTATGTTTGGATAGCTCAAATATTAAATAGAGTTACAGTATTGACTCTTCTAGAGTCTTCTACAATATAATCAAATGGATAGAAACCTCTGCACAAATATTGGGAGTTGAAGTGGCATCCTCTCGAATTATGGTAGTGAGAACAATAAGGCCAACTTGTGAGTGGCATAACTTTCAGATACATACATTGATTTATGTGATTATTTCATAGATGGAAAGGTATATGTGCATAAAGTACCACAAAAAGATGCCACACTAAAGTGAAAAATATTTACCCCCCAAAAATGTCATTTATGCCTTAGAATACTCTTAGCAAGTTTCAAACCTTGTTTTTCCAAACTATTTCTCAATACTATAAACAATTTTGTGAGATAATTCCTCCATTTTTTGCAATCTAAAAGCATCGCCATGGATGCTAAATAATATAATGATCTAATATCGATCACTCCTCCCCATTTTCATAGGCATTTGGTCCCAAAAATATTATACTGAATGAGTTGAGGAAAAAAATTTCCTCCACCTTCACTTGAGTGTACCATTTAGCTTTGCCTAGAAGTTTTTCTTTCAAACCAATGCCAAAGGACTTTCTACCCAAGTCTAGTAGTATTGGATCTCTTCTGCAAAATTATATCCTCTGTAAACTCTTCGTGAGAACCTAATTCTAGGTTGTCCACACACAATAAGGCTTGTTCCTCTCCCTCATCTAACATGTAAGGCTTAAAGAGCTTCAAATTATCTACATTCACAAATAAGTAAATGTGCATATATGGTGGTAAACTAAAATGATAGGCATTATCAACCACCTTTCTAGTATCTAAAAGGGACAATACTTGAGAGCTTTGATTTTCTTACTAGGCCCATGTAGCCTCTCCTTGTTCAACTGTAGCCATACTCTATCTCCCATTTTGAATGATTTATTTGCCCTATTTTTTCCATTCCTAACCTTATATTTCTCTTGTCACTTCTATAGTGTCTCTTGTACCTTTACATGGATCTGCTTGATCTTCTCTAGAAATGTTTCAGTCATCAAAGCATCTTCGATATGAAATTTCCTCACTCCTCCTTATTTCCCATATGAAATATCTAAAGGTGAAGAAGACAAATATCGAAATTGGGTTTCAAATGGGGAATTTCCTATGGAAGTGTGTATTTCTCTATTCTAAGAATGTTGTATATATACTAGATTTTCATCCTAGATCGTTAGATGCTTCTAGTTGTATCCCATGAGATGTTGCACCAAAGTCTTGTTGACTACTTCTATTTTTCCATCTATCCACAGATGAAATTTTGTAGATCTATTCAAATTCATGTCCATATTATCCCACAATCTAGTGCAAATGCACTAGTGAATCTTATATCCCTATCTGAAATGATGCTCCTTGGTATCCCAAAGTTTACCAAGTCTTATCAAAATAAAAAGTGTGTTTCTTCATGGCCACTTATCATCTTTTTATAGTAAATCAGAACACATCTTATTGAACCTATTAACTACCACAAATAGTTATTCATGCCCCTTCCTAGTTTTTGGTAAACCTCCAACAGAGTACACGAAAATGTTTTCCCAAGGATGAGTGGGTATAGGTAAGGGATGATATCAACCATTTTTCCTCTTCATAATGTTGTTGGTACAAAAAATCATTCATCCTTTTATGATCATAGCTACTTTTTCTTGCATCTTGGGAAAATACACATACCTGTGCAAGTTGGTCATGGTCTTCCTCACACAAAAGTGCCTTACAACATTGGAGATCTAACCCTCTCTAATTAATTAAAATATCTCACTTTTAGGAACACATAGATTATCGAGCATGTATAGTAACCCATCCTAGAGATGGTAGTCAACATTTTTTTATTGGTCATGCACATGACTCTAACTCTACAACCACTAAAACACCTCCTTGAGGTCCTTATCCTCTCAGTACGCCTCTTTCTATGCATCATGGGTAAATAACTCCATGCACATAAGAATCCCAAAATTTATTACCTTTTATGTGAGTGGCCAGGGAAACCTATCATCCAATTTCTTTTGTTTTCCTTCTTGTACTTGATCACCAAATGAAACTGATCTATAAACACCGTCCACTTGTAATTATTTGTCTGGTGTATCTTACTATAACTAGAAGAAAACAACAGATTGGTGAGGGTCAAAAAATGTCCCCACAAGCTCATTGGTGATGGTCAAAAGAGCCTCAGTCACAAAAAAAATAAACTTCACCAATGGTGGCATCACCAAAAGTATAGGTGTTGTGATGACATTCAAGGTCTGTCACCAATAATGATTTATAATGACGGATAGTTACTATCACTATTTCATATTAGAAATGGTGATTGACATTAGCTTCCATTACCAAAAAACTGAACGTCACCAAAGGTGGCATGTCGAAAAGTATAGCTGTTGTGGTGACATTCAAGTTCCATCACGAATAATGATTATAATGATGGATAATGACCATCACCATTGCGTATGAATAACAACAATTTATTGTGATGGACCTTTTATGGTCATTAGTATTGATGCATATATATGGAGACGTTCATTGACCATCACCATTTCATATTTTAATGAGGGTCAAAAAATGTCACCAAAAAAGGAATGCCACCAAATACTGTATCACCAAAATTATAGGCGTTGTGGTGACGTTCAAGTTATGTCACGAATAATTATCATAATTAGATATTGTAAACGTCACAATTTCATATTACCAACAATGATTTATGGTGATGGACCTTTCATGTTCATCATTATTGATGCATATATATATTGTGGCACTCATTGACCATCACCATTTCATATTTTGGTGAGGGTCGAAAAATGTCGCTATAAGATCATTGGTGATGGTAAAAAGAGCCTCTATCACCAAAAACTGATCGTTTTATTTCCATATGAATATTAGGGCATGATGGAATCGAACCATCAACCTCCTGCATGTAAAGTAGGTTCTCTTCCATTGAGCTAGCACCCTTTAAAAAATTATAATTTAAAATATTAAACCATGAAACTCTAAATTGTAAATTCTACAAATTTCAATCAATTATAAAACTTTGTGAAATCATAGAAAATCTTTTATTAAACAACAAAAATAACATCGAAGTTTCAAGTCCTTAGCTAATGGTTATGGAAGTTATGAAAAGTGGGTGGAGGGAAAAATAGTTATGTATACGATATTCAATATGTTTAGTTGAATACTAAATTAGAAGTGAACCTTTGATAACATATAAGCCTATAAATAACCTATAATTATCAAAACTAAAATTTGCAATTATACCAAATATTGATTTCTTACCTTATGAATCACGTAAATATGTTAAGTCAACATACAAATATGGCTCTAAAACACTTATTTTCATGCCAAAAAGTAAATGATATTAAGTACATATGATGAAATTATGAATAATGAGCTATATTCTTGAATTGAATTGGCTATGGATAGTGGAAAACTAATTGGGAGTGCTTCTCGATATTAATTAATTTAAGATGTCAAAATACAATGGTTAATAACAATGATTGTGAAATGTAACCACTAAACAAATGTCAAAATTGTAATCGCAAAGTTTGGATGATATTCATTACAACAACAAAATATTCAAGGGGCATTCAAACACTTCCAAATCCACACCAATAATGAGTATCAAAATTTTCAATTCCATGGATACAAGGAAATCACTCTCTACCTCTCAATGATAACTATGTCCTCCCATAAGTACCCCAAATAGAAAAAGTGTGTGAAGACAAGAACCTCAAAGAAAAAGGAACTACATGATACAAAATTACACTTGGCGGGTTTGGAACCTAGGTATCTATGTAAATTCAAAGACCATTCACCTCACTTCTTACCTCTGGAACACACTCCAATTCTCTCAAAGCTTTTAGTTTTAAAGGGAACCATCTCAAATTTCATTTGATTCTCTACATTATCATTGGGAGATATTACCAGTAAACATTGAAGTTTAAATAAGAGAAATATTATATGCTAAAACTACCAACATACAAAATGGCACAAAGCTTATGAATCACTCTCACACCAAACATAATTGTGTTTGTTGTCTGTCCCTTATGTCACAATAATGGTTCAACTATTATAATTAAGTCCTTGCAGAACGTATTCATCATAGGGAAATATCTAGCACCAACAAATAGGGTTATTATTATGTTGACTTCAAAGTCTATAAGGAGATGGAACTCCATATATAGACTATTCAATTGGAGAGTTTACATATTAATGTGAATATTTTATTATTATTTAATTTAATTTATACATTACAAAATTATACTATGAAAATACACATTAACAAGTTTTTGTATATATGACCATCACATATAAATTGAACATCATATGAAATTTGTATATTATCAGCATGGTACATGGGAAAGCTTACAAAGGAAAAAAAAAAAAAAGATAAAAACATTCAA
>APFE030456595.1:0-13846 GCA_000404065.3 Pinus taeda | reverse complement strand
TTCCATGTGCATAATAATTAGATGCATGCTTTAATACAATCCCATTTTATAATGAGAATTCATAAAGTTTTAAGGATGAAAAGTAAGTCACATTATCTAAGACAAGTGACGCAGGAATGCCAAACTTGGTTATAATTTTATGTCACAAAAAGTGGATGACTTCTTGGTGATTTACTTGTGTCAAGGGAATTGCTTCCGACCACTAAGTAAAATTGTTTGTTGCTGTGAAAATATATCAATGTTTCTTTGACAAGTGAGGGAAAATTTATCTGATAACATCTAGGCCCCACTATTGGAATGGTTCCTTAACTGCTACTAATAGCAGTGGGACGACTGACCTCTGACCATGACTGACACATCTCTAACAAGATGGGAACTTTTGGAAATGAATGTGAGCATTTCTAAATAGAGTGGACCAATATTAGCCAACCCTCATAACAATATGCGATGTAGTATCACCTACATAGTGGCCACCTATCGATCCATCGTGTAAATATCTAAGCACCTTCCATCTATCTTGCAGCTCAAGGCATCTTAGCAGAACACCATTGCGGTGCTTTCTGAAAAGCACTCCATGATGTAGTTGGTGAGATAGGGCTTTCAAATGAATTTCCCTCTATTATATATTTGATAACTACGTGGGAAAGGTGCCATGCTCTAGAAATTGTTGTATGTCAGCATACCATGGCGTTGTAGATGTGAATTGAGGAACATGTTCAACATTGTACATTTCTATCTCATACTCCCAACCTGAAATATCTTGCTTGAGAGAATATCTTGCTTCGACTACCAACTTACAGAGGCCATGACCCTTTATGGTATGAACTAGTTTGAACTCTAGATCATATTTCTGTAAGTAGGTGTTGGGCGCAACCCAACTTGGTTCAGTTTTGGTCAAATATTTTGCATTTTGAGGAGAGAAGCGTGTGAAACCCATGAAGTTCTATTCATCACGCACTGCCTACGGGCTTTAGGGTGGGTCAAAACCCCTTATTTTGTAATGGGCATCAGATGTTAGTTCAATGTTTTTTCGGATCCATAGTATGTGGACCATAGTTTTTTACTAATGGAATATATATAAGGAGATGTTATACTTTTCCGAGGATAGATGATGTGAGATATGATGTTGATGTATTACTTATATCTTCTATCTTTAGTTTGTATTGGGCCTTAAGGGATGGCTCCGCAGCTGAGTGCACGGAGGCCTTGAAGAATTTGCAGCTGAGTGCGCAGACCACCTGCAGCTGGGTGAATAGGTCAAAGAAGTGTATGTATTGGAAGATCCATCTTAATAAAGAATAAGAGCATTTGGCGAAGTATTATATATCTATGTTCATTATCTGTGTTTATACATGCTGTTATGCATGATTTTTATTGGATTATGTGAAAGAATACATGTTATACTATTCTCTGATATGTTTATGTGATAAGTGAAAATATGAGAAGTAAATCATCAACGTGAAGTTATTTATGTATGAAAAGTTGTAGATAAGTATAAAACATAAGTAAACACATGGATGCCACAACATGCATATCCCTTTGGCTGCTGGAACATGGTTTTGCAACCTCCCATAATCGCTTTGTGTGAGACTGCAATCTTCTTGCAAGCTGTTGCCGAAAGGGCCAGTGGTTGAGGGTTTTGTTGGCGCGTAGTACACTTTGAACCTGGGTCCAAGACCCTAGATCCAACAAATGGTTCTATTTCTAGGACCAAGATCTATTTGAGGGATATTTTTTGGCATCCTTCGAAGAAGGAAATTTAGGAGTGAGTTGAACAAAAAGAGTGAGAATTTGCAGTTCAGGAAATAAAAAATGCACGATTGTCCACTGAAGCCTTATTGCAAAAGTATCTCTATACAAAACAACACTAGATCTTCTTTGTGAAATTTACTAATGAAGTATATGACTTGGTATCGAAGTTGACCAAGCATAAGACTTGTTTCAAAAATGACGAGCCTACCAAGTGGAGCTTGAAATAGATACAAAGACTTAGGAATACTAACAATGGGATCTCAAGAGTGGTTGATTTTTGGATTGACAGTATCCTAGGAGGATTTATTATGGAATTTGCAATAGACATGAATGTATCTTAATCGAAGATGAGCGAATATTTTTTAAGGGTCCACGAGGTAAGTACCTGAACTCTTTGAAATTGTGGATTAAAATGGTTTTATGTGAAAATGGCATATTTACGAATGCAGTGAGATGAATGTTTGGATGAAGAGGGAATAAGTCTAAACCATAACAAGGTTTCTGCGGCCAGAGGGATATGTGCTACCTTTTTCAGATGTCTTGGCATCTTATGGGGATTTTCCGGAAGAGAGAGAGGCTCTTGGGCCATCCAATACAAGTCTTGGTTAGTGATTTCTTTGTCTTTGGGTTCATCTTCCTTTTTAGAATATGAGGAATCTTCTCTTTCACCATCTAAACCATAAAAAAATGTTGTTAGAAATAACAATGTCATCCTCATACCCTTCATTAATGGGTGGAATTTTGATCTTGCTGCACTGTATCTTTTGAGGATTCTGCTAACTCTTCAAGAGTGGCAGAGGCCAAATCTTCCACTGTAGAAACTAATATAATGGTATGAGTTGTTGATTTCTTCTTCGGGAAGTGCGGGGTATTTTACGCACCCGAAATTAAACTAATAACCTTTGTGAACTGACGCGTTATAGGTCAAAGTGCCTAGATTTGTTCGTAGGTAACCTCGTATGTCAACTTCAGGCCAAGCTAAGAAGACCCTCCTACTTTAGGAATAGGAGTTGGAATGGTGATTAGGATATTATTACCATTGTCCAGAAGATGAATGGTTAGGGTGTATGGATTTATTAGCCATAAAAAGCTGGCGACCCTCCTTCTAGCACCAGAATGTTGATGGTGTTGGATACCACCAACATACATGGGATCTACCCAATATAAGGTCCTAATTAGACCTCACACCATTTGGTGTAGGAGTCCCTCCAGCATACAACCCACCTACCATTTAGTTAAATATATTCCATAGCTTTAGCTGTTGGAATGAGAGAGTAAGAACAAATGTCCTTTTGAATGAGCAAGCGAGTGCACCTTGTGAACATTAGATTGCTGATGTATCAAGGTTCTCTTACTATGAAGGGGAAAATAAAGTGAACCTATAAGAGATAATTAATACTAGTATCCTAATGGAGTCACACACATGAATAAGAAATACTTGTCTCACATTGAGTGAAATGGTTCACATAGATGCGATTATCATTATAAACTTTACAACACACTTCCAATAAATTAAGCACTAAAGTCACTGAAATAGTTCAGTTACTCTAGTACGTGTGAAAGAAAAACATGAATCATAAAAATCCAAAGAATAGCCTTAGAAAAATTCACAATCCATGTGTGGAAACATGATGGCATTGAAGGATTTGAGTATCAAGCAAAAGTTCCAAGAGACATAAACACAATGAACATCACTAGCTCCAATAGTGGAGCATTAGAGCCACTAGTTTCTCCCCAAAACTACTAACTCTGTCTCTCTAATGCCTTGTGGGAGAAGACAAGGTTAAAATTCCTTTACATGAGAAATGAGGATCCTTTTATAACTTGAGGCATGAATTTTCATATCCCCATGACTCTTGACTTTCCAACTCCTAATGAACTTTGGACTTCCAAATGACTTTTGGAATTACATATGACTTGTTATATACCTAGGGGGGATAATATGGGGTACCAAGGGAGGTACCCATGGTAATAATGTAATAATGGGATGGGCCATAGTAATAAATAAGGTGGTTAACCCATATCATGTAAGGGACAACAAGTAGTTAGTATAATTAATGGGCCCATGGTATTAGTGGATGTTATGAGGGGACCATGGTAAAGATCCATGGTATTGCATATATGAGGCCTATATTGAGGCTAGAGGCTCACATGGAGAGTGTCAAGAAATTGTCAATATTTGTATGAACAGCAATGGCTGTGGAGTGTTCTCCTTCCTTAAGGAGTGAATGTATGGTGTTGCCCTACCTTAAGGGTTTGATAATAAAGAAGCATTTCTATCTATTTTGATCTTGTTATTATTGGGTATATTTGTTATTTCTCATATATTATGGGTCAGATCTACAACAAGTGGTATCAGAGTACTTTCTTGGGCCAAAAAGTGGAATTTTGTTTTGTTTTTGCAGGATTTCGGGGGCAGCGAGTTTGCAGTTCAGATCTGTACATTTTGGCATAAGATCTGCAAAATCTAATTGTAGATCTGGATTCTATATGAAAAAATACCCGATTTCAAAAAAAAATCGGTCAAATCGGAGTCTGGATGAAGGAGATATCGCTGTTCTAAAAATCAGTGGGGTTGCAGATAATTTTCAGGGCAGCAAGTTTGCGGCGCAGATCTGGACGTCTTGGTGCAAGATCTGCAAGATATAATTGTAGATATGGAATCTTTGTGAAAAAACACCTAATTTCAAAAAAAAAAATTAGTCGAATCGGAGTCTGGATGAGGGAGATATCGCTGATTTAAAATCAGCTCTTTTTTGCAGAAATTTTGGTGACGATGGGAGAGTTGTAGCATAGATCTAAAATTCCAATGGCTGGATCAAGATTTCTATCACATGGGCAAATGCAAAATGGCTGTTCCATTTCTAAAAACAGGTCATAATAGGGATTCTGAGCAATATTGACTAAACTGTGACAATTTCAAATTTTAGCCAAGTAAGTGAATTTTTTCCAAACCTTCATGGCTTCTAGCAAGGCATTTTTTACAGGAAATGATAATGGTACTACTATTGAAGAATACATACAGAGATACAAGTCCACATATCCGACACTTTGGAAGATTTCAATGGGGCTTAATATAAGAGATGAGGCTCAAAAATGGTGGAATTCACTTGACCACAAGCAGTTGACCAAACTTTCAGATGAAGAATTTGAAAAATTACTTTTAGATAGATGGTCTCATGACAGAAAACAAGATAAGGAGAAACATGTGGGTCTATTTCCTACTGGTATATCCTTATTACAAGTTCATGGATTGATTCAAAAGAGAAGATCATTGTTTCTATAAATCCTAGTTGCAAGCATAATTTCATCCATGTTAATTTGGAAAAAAAATTGCAAGTTCCTGCAAAAAACATTGAAAACACACAGGTGGAGGATGAGGATATTCAAGTGTATAAGGATTTGAAAACTTCTATGGATAAGTATGTGTTGCATGGTGATTTTTATACTTCAGAGATGGATAATATGGATGTTGTTTTGGGATACCCTTGGATGGAATCAATAGGTACTATCACTATTAATGTACAGAAGAAATTCCTGAAGCTCTGGTATAAAAAGAAGAAAATTACATTACAGGATATTTCCATTAACAAACAGGTAGACTCCAAGGAGGTTGAAGCAGAAGATGTTCCAGGGTCTGACATATTAGATGATGAGCCAGTGATGATAGACAATCAAAAACAAACAAAGGCTGAAGCAGAAAAGGTTACAGGTGTTGATACATCAGAGGAGGGCTCAGTGGTTGAAGTCATATTGGAAAAGAAGACACCACAATAGGCACCACAACAGGGTGAATTAAAGAAAAAGACAATGTGGGTTAAACTTCAACATATCATCACCCACATCACCCCGCAAGAAAACATCCAACAAGATGGCAACCAAGTAGTCACAAGGATAACAACCCCCGTATGACAGATAGCGAGGAGCGAAGATCCACCTACTACACATCAACACAGAAGAGCTACCATGGTCAACTTCCATCTCAAGCGAGCGAGGCACCAGCGAGATCGAAGGTTCACCTTTCTCTTGGATAGCTAGATGCACGTGCATGGTATCAGTGGACTACTCTTTTTAGTAGATCTTATTATCTATGTTCTTCCCATGTTTCGGGGATGAAACATGCTAAGGAGGGTGGAATGTTATATACCTAGGGGGGATAATACGGGGTACCAAGGGAGGTACCCAAGGTAATAATGTAACAATGAGATGGGCGATAGTAATAAATGAGGTGGTTAACCCATATCATGTAAGGGACCACAAGTAGTTAGTAATAATGTAATGGGCTCATAGTATTAATGGATGGTATGAGGGAACCATGGTAATGATCCATGGTATTGCATGTATGAGGCTTATATAGAGGCTAGAGACTCCACATGGAGGACGTCAAGGAATATTGTATGAATAGGCATATGGCTTGTGGAGTGTTCTCCTTCCTTAAGGAATGAATGTATGGTGTTGCCCTACCTTAAGAGTTTGATCAATAAAGAGTCATTTCATATTATTTCTGGGTTTATTCGCATTATCTTATATTTTCTTATCAGATCTATATTATTTCTGGGACATATCTACAACATTGTAGGGTCTTGTTATGTCTAATCCTAGATTTTCCATGATGGCTCTAAGAATAAGATTGTGTGAGGCACAAAAATCAAGGATGGCATTGTGAATAATTTTTTCATGAATGTTCAAACTGATATAGAAGGGTGGCACACTACCACTTGAGACTCCCCTTCGACTTTAGGCCCAAACAATAATTTAGGTTGGTCATCAGTCAGATTTATTGTGTATGTTCCTTCTTCTATCTTCAATGCCTTCATAACTTGATATCTATATGTATTCTTATTAATCAATTATGCTAGAGAAGTATAAATTTTCACCTTAGCTAATTCATTTTCAATATTGAAATATGTTTGAGGTTTGTCTATTTCTTTGACATTTACATCCTATTTTGGAGAAGTTTCCTTTTGAGAATCATCCTTAGCTTGGATGGTAGAAGGGGCGTCACTTTGAATCTTCTTGGGAGGATTTCCAATAGTCTTTTTACTTCTCAAATTGTATTGGTTGTGCACCTCCATGATAACATTTTGGTATCCCTTTCTATAATCATCTGTCTCTGCAAGGATGACTTGTAGATATGATAAAAAAATAGATGTTGCTCCTCAGTTAAGAAAATATTAGCAATTTATCCTTCCCCAAATAAGTTTATTTGATTTTCTTCGGGATCCTATGGTAACTCAACTTCTTCATCTGCATAATTTTCTTGGGATGGAGGTCTAATCTACTGGTGATCAACTTGGCCTCTTTGTTTTCTATGTTTGATTTGGGGTGGGTTTCTCATAAAATTAGGATTTCTAGTTTGAGAACCCACTTGATTTTCCCTTGGAGGAGCCCTATCGGATATACTTATCGTATCCATCATTCTTTCCATGGTTTTGACTAAGGTATCCAACTTAACATCTGATGAAGAAGAATAAGGTTCTTATTTAATAGTAACTCTTCTCTCAACCTTTAACCTAAATCTCTTTTCCAATAAATTGGCTTCCACACTGACTGCATTCCTCTGCATTTCCTCTAGCATAGTAGGATTTCTCTCCCTCAATTGGTAAGACATATATGGATCAAAACCATCTGGAAATTTTATCAGAGAGAGCCCTGGTGGGGGTTGTATTGCAATTGGAATAGAATTGTAAATCTTATTGAATCTAGTGTAGTAGACTTGGACTGTTTCACCAGGGGCTCTCTTTATACTTTCATATTCAACCAAGATTTGGAGAGGATTCTTCTTTACTTCCCATCGTGTGAGGAAAATTTGGTGAAATTCTGTGAGATCTGAGATACTAGCTATTGGCAAGGCTTTGAACCGTTTCTTAACTTCTCCTATCAAACTTTATGAAAATATTTAATTTTCACATCATCTTCATCAAATTCTTACAAATCTGAATAGTCATTCATTCTGTCAATGTGTTGTCGTGCTGTGATTGACCCTCTTCCATCAAATTGAGGTATTCGGCTTTGATAATCCTCTGGCATGACATTAAGTTGTCCAGGTAGGACAAAGGGGGCATAACGAATTGCCATGATTGGTAAATGGGAATGAGGAGAAGATGAAACTACAATAGATATGGATATTGAGGGTATTAAAGGAGATGTGATTATACTTTGTTGAGTTGTGTAGTAGTAGTAGGAATGGTAGGTAAAATAGAGGTAGTGGTATTGAGAGAAACTACTGGAGGGGTTGTAATAATAGAAGAAACCACTAGAGGGGTTGGAGGTGAGGCAGAACAAGAAGAAGATTTAGTTGATTGATCAGTAAAAGTTTTCTACACAACTTGGTTTAATTTAGTCACCAAACCTTCAAGCTTGTTAAACTGTTTTATAACATATTCATTTGAATCTGGATTGACAGGTTGATGTTTTGGGATATAAGGTTTTAAAATATTTTCATCGAAACTGTCTCAGGAATAAATATTTCTGATTTGGCATGAAAAAGGCTATGCTCAAAAGGTAAATCAAATTCAATATCCTCTATGGCAATGAAGCTTTCATGGAGAGAATTAACTGTAACTCTAGGTAGTGGATTATTGCTTGCTTGACTCTTAGTAAAACTCTCTCTTTTTTTTTTCTAACAAGTTTCTCAGGATTATATACTATTTTAGGTAGTTTAGGATCTTGATGGGATCTAATGTAGATCTTTTTAGGACCCAGGACTTCAAAATATTATTTACAGATAAAAATATGTACACAAATTGGGTGGAAAAACCAGCCTTAATAACATTTATTTCATAGCCACACATTGGAAATAGCTTTGAGCTTTGAAAGAAAATTTTACTAAAAAAAACACAATTTATATCAGGTTTGTTCGAATTCCCCAGTATGGTCACCATAATGTTATCACTCTGTAATTTCCCAAGGCTGTGGAGAGAAACCCATAGGTAACCACAAAACCACTTTGGAAGTTGGGATCTAGCCCTACTAGCTTTAGAGAGGGATCTCTCTATATGATTTAGATTTGTTGTTTTGAGATATTAGGCTGGTTATTGAGTTCTGAGTTTGGGTTTTTCAAAGATTTGGTTGAAAATTGCAGGGAAAGTCTATTGGGCATGGAGTCAATGAGTCTTGGGGTGATCAAATACAAAAATGACAGAACAAATGTAACAGGGCAAGGTAGGCAAACTTTTGGATATTTAGAGAATTTGTGGAGTGAATGGGATGAAAAGATTTATATTCAATTAAACATAGAGCATGCTTGGATGAATTCTATATTTAAAATCAAAGTGAAAGCTTAAATATTTTTTATAAGCTAGAGAAGGGTGTATTTAAAAAAATTCAATCCTTAATCTTCTTTAAACAATAGAGGCATAAAAAACATATGAAAAACTGAGGAAAATAACAATTTCACATGAGAGAAGACATCACCAATTTCCTGACAAAGGAATCCTGAAACAAATTTTTGTATTAATGAAATTGATCACCTCAGTACATGCACAACTTACATCTAAAGGTATGCTTTCTTTCTACAAGTTCCAACCTTTTCTAAGTCTTATTTCTAAATATTTATAAAAAACTATTACATCTTAGATCAGATTTAAAAAATAAAATATATATATAAAATAATATATGTTTGAGGTACAAATATTTTTAGACATAGAAGAAGAGAAAATAGGAAAATATGATGAAATGTTGCTGCGTTGTTGAGGCTATCTAGTAGTTTGCTGATGACTATTGATACTTCCCTGCAAAGGTTGTTCCTTTTATGCTGAAAATTTTGTGGCTTTGGTTACACTTCACTCGATCAATTCTAGCAGCGAATCCCACATTTATTCACTTGGGATAGAAAACCTAACCATATTTCTGAATCTTTCATCCACTTTGGTGTAAGTGTCAAAAGTGGGTTTATTTACAAAAATATGGTGGATCTCATGTTGGATATTCAAATCAAACTAGATCCCCTGTATGAATGCTTCTCCACTGACAACTCCTTTCGCTTTTGCAAACTTGGAAGCATCAACATCTATGTTGCATATTTGTTCTTGGTAGTTTTCTAATGGGATCAATTTTCCATTAGAATTCCTGAGAGGAGGTAAGCCTTTTTCCTGTAGCAATGTAAATTTCCTTGTCGAAACTTGTGACTTAACGCAAGATATTTACATTTATTTTCTAACTGTACCATCAAATTCCTCTTTGTCAAAATCCTCTTGACTTCCATGACCATTGTTGTTCTATCTGGAATATTTATATCTTCTAGTTCCTCCTTGGCTTTGGAATTTAGTAGCTTAATAATATTTCCTGCTTCCTCTGGTTTGTGCTCCAAATCTACCTTTGTATTTTCTATTGCTGTATTGACTTTGTGTACAAATTATTCCCACTCAAAAATAATATGAATTGAAGACCACATGTCTGTTATGTTGGCATTTATATTCTACCAAATGTTGTTCTTAGCCTCTGCCAACATCTAAATGACAAAGGACCGGTCTTCATATTTTTGTATATGATGGATGAATTTGTAGTTTTTGTGGAGTTCTAACAAATATTCATTGTCAATTTTAAGCTTACTCTCATCCATCTTGGCCAATGCTACTGACAATATGTCTTTCTCAACCTAAACTGTTGTTAATTCATCCAGATCTCCAGTAAGATCTTTTATAGATTCTGGAACTATGGCCTTTTCTAAAGTCTCTGCAACTATACCTGTGGTTGATGTAGATGCTCCTGCAGATTTCCATTGTTCTTTCTCTTTCATCAATGCTTCCATGCCCTGCTCCATCTTTTGTATTTGTGCATTTTGCTCAATCACTAAAGTAAATAGTTTTTCTTTCTCCATTTCTATATTGACAACCTCTTTAGCTTGAGGATGTTCTGTGGAAGGCAACTTCAATTGTTTCCTCAATGCTTGAATGTCTACTTCCTTGTTCTTGATGAACTCTTTTGTTTCTTTAATATCCATGTCCTAGCTTTATGATCAAGTCTTCCAAATATTTGATTCTGTTGTCCTTAGAAATGATGACATCTTCTCAATTTTTAACTGAGAATTCATATTATTCAAAGATGACTGTAACTTGGATGCATTCATTCTGAACTGGCGAGGGTTGAAAAAATTAGCTCCCCTATTTGCTTATGTATATCAATTTGATCGATTTCATGTATTTTTATGGTATATATTGTGAAAATGGAGGCTTTATAGTCTTCAACACTGCTGGGAGTTGGCACTAGGAGTTCTATGAAGGCCATCTGGAACTGCCCTTTCTTTGAATCAAATGTAGAAAATAATCTGTGTTGTGTCTTAGTGGTTTGCTTCCAAAATTTAGAGTAGGTGGAAGCTTTCAAAGCTTCATTGTTTAATTTTATCTCCATGTATCTTGATAAGATACTCTGCTGAGTTGAAATATGTGAGCTGGATGATACTAGAGATTGGATTGTTGCTTCTACAGTAGGTGATTGAACTGTTTCTTCTTCTTGAGTAGAAGGAGTGATAGGGGCCCCAATAAAATCACTATGGTTGGCTATTGTGTGTCCCCTTCCTCTGGATTTTCATCTTGAATAGTAATTATTTGAGGCCTAAATAGAGGATTAATTGGAGAATCTGATTTCTGAGTAGTATTTGGGCCCTTCTTCTTTCTTTAAAAAAAATAAATACTGTGCCTGGATTGTTAGAATTAGTAGGGGACATGGATTCCCTTTCCCTTTTTCCCTCATTTTCCTTGGGAAGAGGTGTTTGTATAGATGACTGAATGACTAGTTGTTCTTCAGCTTCCTGTAAGGAGTGATAGGGTTCCTATGATCCCCTTGGTCTGTGTGCATAAGAGGTACTCTTGTATTCTAACTTGAGCTTTGAAATAATTCCTTGGGGATCATACGACCAAGATAAACTCAGTTTGAATTCTATCTGACCATCAAGATAACATCTACTTCCTTTTCTGCAGCTCTGATGTTGATGTTGTGAGTCCCTGTGTGAGCTTTCAGCTTGAACTAGGCTTTCTTCTTATAGGAGACAAAATACAAGTCATCCATATTGAGAATTTTCGTTGTGTATTCCAATGCAAAGATCCTAATAGGTACAAAAACTCGCATTCTGTAAGGAGGAAATTCTGATCCATAAACTCTGATCTTAGTGTAGTTCTAGTATAAACACCAATCTCCCACTTTAGCTTGATCTGATAAATGAAAAAAATTGTTTATTGCTGGTGATATCCTTGGGATCACACCACTACTTAGCAAACATAGTCAGGTATACAAAAACTTATCAACATAATCAATATAAGAATATTCCTCTGAGTTATTTCTGACCAGAGAAGTCAAGTGAATGACTGGCGAGGGGTTACCTTCACTATTAGTCTTCTATAAAGGGAACTTAAATTTGTCTACCTGGTAAAATATCATAAGGTAAACTAGGACTAACTGATACTTAAAGACACCTTCTGCTTTGAAATTGACAAATTGGTCATGGATGGAGCTGGCCAAAAACTGAGTATAATTGAAAAGGATGGAGGGTTGTTGGCCCACTGAAAAAATAGATTAAAAAACCTAACACTATCTGATCTACCCACTGGTCATTATGGTACCTAAGCAGTTGGGTTATCATGGAGATTACTTGCTTATACATTTCAAGAAACATTGAAATTGGGTGTGGAGGACTTGTCCTGGGTAATTCAACGTTTTTTGGAAGAAAAAACTCGAAAATTTGGGTTGTCTGAGGGAATGTTAATTTTTTATATAATTCCATTAAAATATTAGCAGAAAAAGGATGGTGAGAGGCCTAATAGTCAACTTGCAGGGCTTGGCAGATGCTTTCATGGGAAATAGAGAAAATGACTTCATTGTCATGGGAAATGACTGCCCTTCGACATGGAAAATATCTAAGGTGACACCAGACAAAGAACTCAGGAAAGAAGTGAGTATGGGGGGAATAAATTGTGGGATAAAGGATTCCTAGATAATTAATTCATTACTTTTATCCAAGTATTTTTTCTTTGCCCAGTTATGGAGCTCATAGAGATCAAATTCTGACTGGGTTTCAACAATTTTATAAAGGTGTGTACTAAGGGGGATTTATCAAAATCTGGTACTGATAAGGGGATTTGACTCCGTGTTCTTCACTTTTCCTTTACGATTTAACATTTTGGAAAATGAACACAAGGAATGGGAGAAAAATGATGTGGAAAACCTGACAGAAAACAATTTGAAGAATAGGTTACCGTGAAAAACTGTTAATTGTGCGCAAGGAATTGGATGTTGAAAGTTGGCAGTTGGTAACAATTTCATCCTTCCTCTTGTGGGATCAATGATAAGAAAAATGAAATGAAGTACTGGCCCCAAAGGATATTTTATAATGGTGGAATTGGTTTCATAACGACTTCATTAAGGACTATGGATAAGGGAGGATTTATTGGTAAAACGGGTAAGGCATGGGAATTTAATAACATTACGTTCAATTAGCAATTGGCGGGAGATTCAAACATTGAATGAGCAATGATGTGAAGGGGAGTGACATGGAAGGACAGGTGGCAGAGGCAGAGTGGCATGGGACAATGGGTATGTGTCATGATATGAGTGGCGAAGATCTGAGACACATAGCAGAAGGTGAGCGACAGAGGGAAAAACCATTGGCAGGAGGCGAAGGTGGTATTTCAAAGGAGGGGTGCATGCGGTAAGCAGAATAGGGAGGGGACCCACCAAAATTCCCCAGGCATTGCCACGTTAGCCCGGGGGTTTTCGGGAGAAACAAATTTTTGGGTCCCCTCCCGTGTTAACTATCGGGAGTGTGGGGGGAACCTAAAACACCCTGCCACCGTAGATCTAGGTGGAGTAAATCGCCACCATTGGTACTTGCACGACCTTTATTTGCAAAACGACAAAATGACTTTTGTCGTATTTTGTTTTACCAAATACCTAAAAAAGGAAGAAGTAAAGCATATATAGTAAGGTTTTAAACCTTATAAAAATTTACATTTTTTGGAATTAAAGTGGAATTTTAGCTAGCGCACTTATTGGGGCTTATTTTTTTTATTTTTCTAATTTTTTCCATTTCTTTTGTTTTTGTCCTTTTCACATATATATCATTTTTTCATATATATCCCCTATTTTATTTTTCTTCTTT